>RCUC01156451.1:0-90631 GCA_003697995.1 Taxidea taxus jeffersonii
AAAGCAGGAAAGAATATCCAATGGAAAAAAGACAGCCTCTTCAACAAATGGTGTTGGGAAAATTGGACAGCCACATGCAGAAAAATGAAATTGAACCATTTCCTTACACCACACACGAAAATAGACTCAAAATGGATGAAGGACCTCAACGTGAGAAAGGAATCCATCAAAATCCTTGAGGAGAACACAGGCAGCAACCTCTTCGACCTCAACCGCAGCAACTTCTTCCTAGGAACAACGCCAAAGGCAAGGGAAGCAAGGGAAAAAATGAACTACTGGGACTTCATCAAGCTCAAAAGCTTTTGCACAGCAAAGGAAACAGTCAACAAAACCAAAAGACAACTGACAGAGTGGGAAAAGATATTTGCAAATGACATATCAGATAAAGGGCTAGTATCCAAAATCTACAAAGAGCTTAGCAAACTCAACACCCAAAGAACAAATAATCCAATCAAGAAATGGGCAGAGGACATGAACAGACATTTCTGCAAAGAAGACATCCAGATGGCCAACAGACACAATGAAAAAGTGCTCCACATCACTGGGCATCAGGGAAATACAAATCAAAACCAGAATGAGATACCACTCACACCAGTCAGAATGGCTAAAATGAACAAGTCAGGAAATGACAGATGCTGGCGAGGATGTGGAGAAAGGGGAACCCTCCTACACTGTTGGTGGGAATGCAAGCTGGTGCAACCACTCTGGAAAACAGCATGGAGGTTCCTCAAAAAATTGAAAATAGAGCTACCTTATGACCCAGCAACTGCACTACTGGGTATTTACCCTAAAGATACAAACGTAGTGATCCAAAGGGGCACGTGTACCCGAATGTTTATAGCAGCAATGTCCACAATAGCCAAGTTATGGAAAGAACTAGATGTCCATCAACAGATGAATGGATAAAGAAGAGATGGTGTATATATATACAATGGAATCCTATGCAGCCATCAAAAGAAATGAAATCTTACCATTTGCGACGACATGGATGGAACTAGAGCGTATTATGCTTAGTGATATAAGTCAACTGGAGAAAGACAACTATCACATGATCTCCCTGATATGAGGAAGTGGAGATGCAACGGGGGTGGGAGTTAAGGTGGTAGGAAAAGTAAAAATGAAACAAGATGGGATCGGGAGGGAGACAAACCAAAAGAGACTCTTAATGTCATAAAACAAACTGAGGTGGGTGGGGGGTTGAGGGGCTGGGAGAGGGTGGTGGGGTTACATTATATGTTTAAATAAAGCTTAAATTTAAAATAAATAAATAAATAAATAAATAAATAAATAAATCAATCAATCTAAGTTTGCAGTATCCTAAACATACTGTCATGATGTCTTACTTTAGGGTGTTCTACTGTACTGTCATGTACTATAATGTGACCTTGGCTTTAACAGAAATAACAGAAAGTGAAGTTAGGGAAGATTATTATTAAATATTAAAATTATGAAAAATGAGGGTGCCTGAGTGGCTCAGTCAGTGAAATGTTTGCCTTATGCTCAGATCACGATCCCAGGGTCATGGGATCAAGCACCACGTCGGTGTCCCTGCTCAATGGGGAGCCTGCTTCTCCCTCTTCCTTTGCCCCTCTGCCCCTCCCCGCTGCTCCTGCTCTTGCTCGATCTGTTGCAAATGAATAAATAAAAATCTTAATAAAAATTATGAAAAATTAAGCCAGTGTTATTGTATAGCCAGTTAATGTACAAATATTTAGCTTCTATTTTTCAATAAAAGAAGCAAAAGATAAGGGTTACCCACCTAGAATAACTAACCATTTAAAGCTCATGGTTATTATTTTCAACTCTGCTATATTATAATGCTCTAACTATGGACATTTACATATATGCATAAACAAAAAGAGTAAGGCATCACAAATATGCCTCTTTCCCGTGAAATTGGTTGTCCAGAATCTGGGGAAGAAATCAGTTTTGCACTGTAGCTCCTTTGCATCTATCTTCATAACGAGAATAGATGGACAAGACTCTTAAAAGAAAGCAGCAGTAAAAAAGTGGAAGACGTGTAGCAAAAATATATCAAAATATGTCATATTTTCCAACAGGGCAATTCCACCAAAGGAAGAAACTAAAACAAAAACAACAACAACAAAACACACAAACATACAAAAAAAAAAAAAAAAAAAAACCAACAAGAGAAAAACAAAAACTAAATCCATCCAGAGCCTAAAATTATTTTGGTAATCTACTAAGTTCATCCATTTAATTCATTTATTCACTAATATAGCATGCCACTCCCCCAGTTTTTATTCCTAAAAACAGCTCTACCACATCTAGAACCTATACCAATTTATAACTTAGAACAATGTTCATCTTGATATGATGTAACCAAAATAAATATGGTATTTTTTACAGTTCACATAATCACAATTGTTTGTGCCTCAATCAAGAGAAGAGATGCAGTTCCATGAAATGAATAAGACAGATGAAATAATTAAATACCTAACTGCAATACCTATTAATTTAACTCCTATAAACACAAAACTCTTAAAGCAACATTTCAAAATGCAATTTGAGCAAAATGATTTTTTTAAGATATAAAAGTAACGCTAAATTAGGAGAACCAAGTTAGCATGATTGACACTCAATAACATTCAGCTTCACCAGAAAAATTTTCACCTTCTAATTTAGTTTCTCTGTAGAACTGAAGCTAAAAAAAGGCTCCTCAAATGTTTTATTTACTGGCCAATTTCTAGGCGTCTGTACTCAGTCTGCAAAGTAACAAGCTAATGCTAATAAGCCATACATAAAGATCCTACTTATTAAAATACAAATTAGGCAGCCCTTATGGTTATACATGTGTAAGTACAATTAATATCGCAGGCTTAGTTAGAAACAAAATTGCTTAAGTTAACCAACCGTGGCAAAGTAATCAAATGAGATTTCAAACGCAATTGGAAAAGATCCGTTCGGTAGAAATAACAGCAATTATTGCATGCAGAACAATTAGTTTTCTAAGCTCCCTTTTTTCTTTTCCCACCTGTCCTTAATAATTTGTCCATCATAAGTGACACAAAATGTCACCTTTAACACCCGTAATTTGCATGGAGACCTGAAAGTCAGCTGGTAGATACAGCTTATTTACAAATATTAGTTTGAACTTGTAAATGCATGACCGTATAAATCTTAATCCATTTAGAGTGTATGCCCTTTGTTAGCTCAATTGTAACTTCAACTGGGAACTGAGTGGCAGGGAGGGAGAGTGTGAATTACAATAGGGGCCTTTTCTTGTTGCCAACATTTTCAGCATTTTAGTGCTCTGCCTTTTGTTCTTGCTGTCCCTGAGATTTTGCTACATTAAAGAATAGGAAATGCTAATCAACATTTTGCCTAAGTAATATGAAAGAATTTTGCCTACTTACACTGGAAGGAAGAATCAGACTATTGTATCTTTGGGAAATGTTAACGTACCTTTTAGGAAATGATTTCTGCCTTCTAAATCATCCTACTGTTAAATTATTAATGGGTAGGGGCACCTGGGTGGCTCAGTGGGTTAAAGCCTCTGCCTTAGGCTTGGGTCGTGATCCCAGGGTCCTGGGATCGAGCCCCGCATTGGGCTCTATGCTTGGCAGGGAGCCTGCTTCCCCTCCTCTCTCTCTCTGCCTGCCTCTCTGCCTACTTGTGATCTGTCTGTCAAATAAATAAATAAAATCTTTAAAAAAAAAATTATTAATGGGTAGCATTAAAGAACCGTCACAGCAATACAAATAGTTAAATATCTTAAAAGACAAAGGGATTATAAAATTTAAAAACAGGACCTTTTGGAATATGGTAGCATTTACCTTCAAATTCAACATTTTTAGATATTTGGGTAAAGTAGTGATAAAATTTGCAATTATTTTGGGTGGTCTCCTAAAAGAAGAGGAGATTTAATGTCGATGATTTCTAGTTTCTAGACAAAAATTTAAATTTGATTTGTTTTATGGCGTCGAAGGACTTGCTGACTCTTGCTACATAACATGCATTGAAGCATGATCTGGTTCGTCAGGCCGGAAAAAAAGGAAAAAGTATGTCATTTTTGTAATATTTGAGTTTAGGCAATCTGCATTCATTCTCTTCTTCGAACATATAGCATGGTATTTCAAAGGGCTCTTGAAATATGAAGACTATTGTGAAGACTGAATGTGGCTGGCATGAGATGAGACGTAAAGTATCAATTCTCAGTGTGCAAATTCGGACAGCTATGTGTTCTGTGCATACTGTTTACAATCCTTCCAGAAAGGTACTCAGGAAATAAGTTGACAGAGCTCTAAAGTGGACTAACTTGTTTTCCCTTTAACAATCTCTTTTGATGTCAATCAATATGTTCATAGGTCCTAAATAAATTGTGAGGTAATCTAAGGGGAAATTAAGAACAGAATTTGTCCAAGAAATCTTTTACAAAGTGGTCACTATTTGCTAAGAACTCCTAATACTTACTGAGAAAACCATTTACTTTCTATTTAACTGTATAAGATTGAGTAATAGCTTCTGTGTCATGGTGGGACCGATGTGTCCTCTTGCATGACTGATCCTAGCAGTGTTACTCCGTAGGGACAGGCACCGAGAGAGCAGAGAACAGGGGTTACAGTTCAAGGTAAACTTTTTCACATTTTGACACCTGAGAAGTCAGAATACATCTTAAAATTGCTAATGCCTCATAACTTAATTGGCTCCTTTTTTTCTTCCTCAGCAATACATAAATAATAGGGTATCTTATAACTGATGATGGCTCGGATGCCATAAAATATGATATGATATGTTAACAGCCAACATGCATTGAGAGTTTTTACGTCATGGACAAGGGTTGCCCATTACTTCTGCAAGGAGAAATAAATCATTGCCAAAATGTTAATTCAGTGTTAATCATTTGACAATATCAAGGGGTTTACAATATATCTGGAAAAGAAATCCTTACAACCAGAAAGTTATAATAATTAAACAAAACAATACCAATGATATAAATGGCATTACTACATCACTGCTTGCCTCTTTATTCTTGACCACATTATTTCCCCTTAGGAAACTGAAATAGACCTATAAATAATAAATGACTTTAAGAAATATTACCAAATTCCAAAGAAAAATTTATGAACAGCAGTGGAATCAATATATTAAAAAAGCTGATCTGTGTGAACTTAATGATTTTTTTTATTTCTAAGAATTACTCAAAATTTAAACTAAAACAACATTAATCATACTATCCCAACACCAAGCAGAAGAGAAGGTCTAACTTTATACCCACTATATCTTCAGATTGCCTTTACAATGCCACTTTCGAGATGGGAGGAAAAGATCAATTTTTATTTAATATTAACTAATCAAAAGGATATTTATTTGAAAAAATTACTTTGGTAACTTTTTGTCTATGGGATGGATGGATAAATAATAACAACAAGAAATTCAAGTTTGTGATCCTTTCATCTTAAAGAAACTAACAATTTGTAAAACCCTTCATTGGATGAGCTTATAATTAGCTCTCAATACTAGAACTTGTGTTTCTAAGTTAATCACCAATTATTTTTCTCTATAAATTATGGATGACACCAATTATGTCCAATTATGGGCTAAGCCAATACCTACATGACACCAACAACTCAGGCAATATAACCAATTGAGTAAAAGAACAAAGTGACAACAGTCAAATAGAGTCCCTAGCTGGTAGACTAGGTATTTGGTTTAAGAAATATAAATTTCTCAGGGTTCCCGGGTGGCTCAGTGAGTTAAAGCCTCTGCTTTGGCTTGGGTCATGATCTCAGGGTTCTGAGATAGAGCCCCGCATCGGGCTCTCTGCTTGGCAGGGGGCCTGCTTCCCTTCCTCTCTCTCTGCCTGCCTCTGCCTACTTGTGATCTCTGTCTGTCAAATAATAAAATCTTTAAGAAAAAGAAATATAAATTTCTGGAAAAGATAGTAACAATTAATATCAAAGGCATGCAAGACTAACCATTACCATATATTATAAGTGAATATCATATCATGTAGTGTATTTTACTTTGATATACAACATAATCATGCTAACACAAGGTAAAAGTGCTAATTCCTAAACCTCCATTTTGTGTTCTTTGAAGCACTATTTTCTTACCTTCAATTTTGAGACTTCTGTTGTATAAAACATACAAAACCAATTTAATAACAACCAAGCTATCACTCATACTCTAATTCTATTTTAAACATCCCCCAAATTAGTTATATGGAATTTTCCTATGATCAGAAACTAGAGAGATTTTCACTCTAAATGAAATAATTCAAATATGTAAGATAAACATTTTAACAACGAAGGGCAAATTTTTTCACTTTGTCCCTGGCTATAAGAAGACTGGCTGATTGACTGATTGATAAAGTTCAAAGACTAGATACACTGATTGATGTATGAATAGACATATGGACGCACACACAGATACAGAGATAGAAGAAAGAAGATGGATGGATGGATAAGATGGATGGGTGGGGGACGCCTGGGTGGCTCAGTTGGTTAAGCAGCTGCCTTCGGCTCAGGTCATGATCCCAGTGTCCTGGGATCATCCTGGGATCGAGTCCCACATCGGGCTCCTTGCTCAGCAGTGAGCCTGCTTCTCCTCTGCCTCTGCCTGCCACTCTGTCTGCCTGTGCTCGCTCCTGCACTCTCTCTCTATCTGACAAATAAATAAATAAAATCTTAAAAAAAAAAAAAGATAGATGGGTGGATGGATACATAGAAAGAAGGAAAGATAGAATACAGATAAGAGAAGATGGATGGATGGATGGATGGATGGATGGATGGATGGATGGATGGATGGATGGATGAGAGGAAGAATGGATGGATGCAAGGAAGGACAGACAGACAGATGGATGGATGGTTGGATGGACAGATAGACAAAATTCATTATAAGGAGAATTTCTGCTATTTGTATCATTAGCTCAGTAACTCTTAGGGTACAAGCTTATCAAAAATATATATGGAAAAGCTAGTATCAGCTAGAAGTTCTAAAAGTAGGCCACAGTGAAAGAAAGCTTGATTCTAGCTAATGTGGAGCAAATTAAATTTTACAAAGTTTAATACATTCATTCTTACTTCAATCACACTGCCCACCACGAAGGTGATGGTAACATGCACAAAACTTCTTACAAACTCCCAAGTTGTTAAATGCAACTTGTTTCTCAACTGGTGTATCCGTAATATCTACAGTGGTGATTCAGATATTATAATGTAATTCTATTTGAATGTAATTAATTTGACAAGAAACTTTGATTATACAAGAACATTTCAAAAGACTTGTTTTAATATGGAGCATAAGCAAGAACATTTTGACTAACTTACTGGCCCTGATTACCCAAAAGCAAATTTTTTAAAGAAACAAAATATAGCACAGTTTTGGTCTTAAAACATTTAAGATTCTATCACTGAAAAAATGTTATCCTAATCATAATGGATCAAGCACAAAACATCACTCAAGTGCTTAAAAAGGGTCCTTACCGCAAAATCCTCTCTCCACTGGTGGGCTGCTTGAACCTTCTCTGCTTCCAAGGCCAAACGCTGAAAAGGAAACATTATATCTTAGAATTAAAATGACCACATGTATATATACTTGTGAATACACAAAACACTGGGGTTTTCAAATCAATTAGAAGGACATAAAAAGCAAAAGAAACTTCTTATTTATGAATCATAAATTTACAATCATTTAGTAATCCAACCTACTGGAGTTGATACATGTGTATTTACTCTTAAGTAGTATGAATAACCAACTATTCCTGAATACCATGGTTTACTATCTCTGTTGTCATCAGAGGATGTAGACACCGGGAATGCTTGCTTTCAGTGACTAACATTTCAGCGTTAGAGAAAGCTTTAATAAGTAGATTATATTCATCTTGGTAGAACCCCATTTTTTATAAATACCTTCATAGCATATATTTTTATGTACGTAAAAAGGAAATGACATTGAGAGACCAATATGGGCTCAATGCCATCCTAGGCATCTTCTTAATAGCATATTAAGGTTTTTGTTTTGTTTTGTTTTACCAAAAGGCATAAAAATGTAGTAATTTTCTTCTTGCTGAAGAACATTCTTATTAGTTCTTCCAGAGATAATCTGTGAGTACCAAATTGTCACAAGGTGCATATCTGAAAACAGCCTTATTTCATACTTGCTCTTGTATATTAATGTAGTTCGAAATTTCTAGCCCAACTTTTCCTTTAGCACTTTTGAAACATTATTCCATCAAGTTCAGTTGGAGATAACATGTCTGTTGTCCGTCTGCTAATCACATTTTATGAACAAACTCTATCTTTTTTCTTTCTCTAACAGTTTTCAGATTTCTCTCTTTGTATGCCTCAGAGTTACTATCACACTGTGTGAGAAGCTTTTACAAGAGACAGTAACATTTAGTGAAACACAGATCTGAAAAAAGACTGCGTGAATTGAAATACCAACCCTGCCGCACAATAGCAGGGTAAACCTGGGAATTTTCTCAGGTGAGTAATAGTGAAGCAGGCCTCCTGGGTGGCTGAAATGATTAAGTGAGTGATTTAATGTGAAGGGCTTAGAACAGTGCCTGGTTGACAGTGAGGAAAATAGATGTGAGCTATCCAACTTAGATCATTATGATTCCATTTGTGCTCCACATCCCTTTGAGAAGATGATTCAATGTTAAGTTAAGTAGCCTGCCCCCAAGCAGAGCTAGGAGACAATGGCAGAAAGAGGAAGAGCAGAAGAGTAAATATAGTAAATATAAATATTAAACTGATTTTTAAGAAACTAATAATCAAGCTTAAATAAAAAAAAATTGGTAAAAAAAAAAAAGAAACTAATAATCAGGCTCAGGCTTTAAAAAAGTATAAATCTTGTAATGGATTACTGGTTCACGTTTTGATCTTTCACTGTGAACTACACTTCTGTGAGTGCTCTTCCAAAGGAAGTCTAGACTGTATTAGATAACGGAAACATATCTTTAATGCCCATTCTTATATTAGTTACTGATTTTGATGCCCTGTTATGTAATACTATGATCAGTTCACTTATTAAATTATTAAGTAGGTATTACTGATGAATATAAAATACTGCCAAATGGAAGATCTAAAGTTAGGAATTCCTAAGCTGAATTTAAAAGAAAACTTCTCTAGTGTGCTTAAAATGACAATGGTTTCAGTTTATCAGCCAATAAGCAAATGTGGATTAAAAGAAGAGGTAGTAGGGGTGCCTGGGTGGCTCAGCTGGTTAGGCATCTAACTCTTGATTTCAGCTCAGGTCATGATCTCAGGCTCGTGAGATCCAGCCCCATGTCAGGCTCCACACTGAGCATGGAGCCTGCTTAAGATTCTCTCTTCTCAAAGAAGGAGAAGGAGAAGAAGAAGGAGGAGGAGGAGAAGGAGAGGAGGAGGAGGAGGAGAAGAAGAAGAAGAAGAAGAAGAAGAAAGAAGAAGAAGAAGAAGAAGAAAGAAGAAGAAGAAGAAGAAGAAAGAAGAAGGAAGAAGAAGGAAGAAGGAAGGAAGAAGGAAGAAGGAGAAGAAGAAAGAAGGAGAAGAAGGAAGAAAGAAGGAAGAAAGAAGGAAGGAAGGAAGGAAGGAAGGAAGGAAGGAAGGAAGGAAGGAAGAAGAAGAAGAAGAAGAAGAAGAAGAAGAGGAGGACAAAGGAGAGTAACCAAAAGAGGCTCTCTATCCCTAAGAAGAATAAAGAGCTAAACAGAGTAAAATCAAGGGAAAAGTATTTGCCTTTCAGTACTATTAAAACACAATACTTTCGGGGGCACCTGGATGGCTCAGGCATTAAGCGTCTGCCTTCAGCTCAGGTCATGATGTCAGGGTCCTGGGATCAAGTCCCACATTGGGCTCCATGCTCAGTGGGAAGCCTGCTTCTCCCTCTCCCACTCCTCCTGCTTGTGTTCCCTCTATCCCTGTCTCTCTCTCTCTCTCTCTGTAAAATAAATAAATAAAAATCTTTAAGACAAACCAAAAAACTCCACAATACTTCTGAAAATTCAAATTCAGTGTGAAAACGTTGCAGAAAGTTAATAAAAATTAGGTAGAAATGGAAGCAATGTCTCTGTAGGAAAACTTTAGGATGGGAAGATAGAGAAAGAAAAGACAAAATGAGGAAATAAACCAGAAGGCATATTCTTTTTTTCCTTTTAAGATTCTATTTAGAAATCACAGAGATCACAAGTAGGTAGGCAGAGCAGCAGGCAGAGAGAGAGGGGGAAGCAGGCTCCCTACTGAGCAGAGAGCCCGATGAGGGGCTCCATCCCAGGACCCTGGGTCATGACCTAAGCCGAAGGCAGAGGCTTAACCCACTGAGCCACCCAGGCACCCCCAGAAGGCATATTCTTGACAAAATTCAGAATACAAGTCTTCATTTTTAACAGGCAATATAAGAAGAGCTAAATGTTCATATGTACAGGATGAATAATAAACATTTTCAGAATTTAAGCAAAATACTGGGTAAAACTTACATAAGTTAAATAAGTTTTTTGACTAAGAAAGATTAGAAGTCTAAAATGTCTTTATGTCTTGGAGAGGAATGTTAAGATTTTTCCTTGCACAAAACACACAAGGAGGACACCATTCCCACAAACAAAACACACTAGGGACATTCTTATCCACAGAGCCATATCATGCTTTTCAAAGCTCCAGCTCTAACTACCGCTCCAGCTCTAACTAACGGACAGTTAGAGAACTGGACAGTTCTCTATGCTGGAGAGCATAAGAAAGTACAACTTAAATTGATCTGACCCTGAATCACATGGCTTATGATATGAACATAATCCATGTTTATAAGCCATAATGACGGTAACTGTCAGTTAATTATTTTTAGAAAAAAAATTAAAAGGGATGAACAATGGCAACAAACTTCCAAAAGACAACTCTCCTAGGAGGAGAGACCAAGTCAGCTTTATTTCCTTACTGATATATATTCTCATGTATGTATGTATGTATATATATATGTACACGCATATGCATATATATATATCACTATTTATATATATATATAATTTTAAACACTCATTTTATGAAGGAATGCCATTTATTGCAAGATTCTAAAATAGTGCTAGAAACTTAAAAATGTAGTTATGTATAAGAAAAAAAGGTATTCTGAAAGATTGGTTTGAAGTTTAAAAGTTGTAAAATTTTATATCCCCAGCTTAGAAATCTATAAATACATAATCATGAAAATGTACTACTTTGCTCATGAAAAAATTAATGAAATATTTTTTATCTAGTAAATTTCATGATAAAACATAAGACTGAACTTCACACTTACAGAGTGTCTTGGGGACCAAGAGTTGATGATGGTGCTCTTTTTGTGGCAAAAGACCAGCTAGCTATGACTTGTAGAAAACTGACATTCTTCTGGACACTTCAAGTCCTTAATTAACTCCTATTCTGGTCAAGTGACATTTTAGTTTAAGGCCAATGATCTACAGCTAAATGCCATGGGCAAATTGTGTTAAGACTGATAAAATTTCTACCTAATAAAATGTGAACATTTGCTCAGTATATGACTCAGTATATAACTACAGTTATGGCCAGAGTGCCATCCTGTAACAATAACTTAATTCAGAATAAGGAAAATGTGTTTTTTCTCATTTATAGTACAGTTTAATCTAGTATCAAACATTAAAACCAGACCAAGTATAAACAGATACAAAAGACTCAACTCAGCATAAATACCTATGAGAGAAGATAGAAACAATTCTGCTCCTATTAAGATAAGTCAAATAGATTCATTAAATGGTTTTATCATAAATGATACAGGATACATTATATGAAAATTCCTTGGGTATAGAATATTAAGTATATATACAATGTTATGGATGTATTAATAATATATACATCCCTACCTACCTATTGGTTTGAGCATTTAAAACAGAAAATCATTTCAAGACTATTTTGAGGACTCATAAGTTTAACAAAATGGACTTTAAGTTTTCTGACTCTAAAGCTTATACTCAAAGACTACAAAATCAAACAAGTCTCCATTTAACCCATTAAAAATGTTAACATCACCAGACATTCAGAGAATATATAAAGATACAATAGTACCAAAACCAGAAACACTGGTGGAAAACTATTACAGGCTAATATAAAATTTCCCAGCAAGTTTTGGGAAATCGCTGAAGACAAAAAACAAAATAGCACAAAAAATCATATTATCAGCTGAGGAGCGGTCTTTACATAGGTCTTGCCCTTAGACCCTGAGAAAACACTGCTAATCAAAGAAAAGGCTTTTGATATGCAGTGATCTGTAAGGAAAAAAAAGAAAGAGATGAAGAAGATAAAGAAGAAAAGAAAGAAACAGAAATAGAGAATGGGAGATGTTTATCAGATCAGAGAAAGACCAGCTCCCTTGAAGGCCTATTCATTCTCAGCCTTCACTTTTTGTCATATTCTTATCTCTCCCACTAGCACTGAATTCTGTCAGGTGATATGAAAGCCTAATACAAGCAGTAAAATTATACAGTGTATACTGAAATAATTCTATCATTCCCTTTTATAATACCTAAATATGTTTTCTCTTGGAATAGACTATTTTCTAAACCTGTATATTAAAAGCTTCCTAGACTGTCTGTTAATTGCAGATGAAAAATAAAAGTTTTTTGAGATATTTAATTATAAAGAATTTTCTTTTAATAGCTTTGAAAGGAAACCTTCAGGGATCACCTGACAGTTCAGTTTGACTACAATAATGTCGACACTTGTGTTAATATCAAGAATGGCTTAGAAATCTCATTCAAAGAAACATCTCCAATTCAAAACAATTTCTTTGGCCAGTGTATGTTAAGATTTTTCTTTCTAATAAAGAGGTAATAGATGAACACAATAGACTAAGTAAAATATGCAAGTTAATGTAATTAATGTACAAATACTTAACACCCAATAACGATTAGCCATTTATTGTGTTATGCCTATGTTGACAATTTTTTAATTACTCTAATGAGTTTTGCTTATCTTCATCAAATGTTTTTAACATATCAAAAGAATCGGGATAATCATTTCAATGGTCTAACAATACCTTCTGAAAATAGCAGACCTAGATGAATGAACAGACTTCTATGTTTGTTCCTACAGGTACAGGCAATTACTTTAGAGGTATAATGCAATGGGCACGAACTTTTCAATCAAACAGATCTGGTTTCCAATTCTGGTGCTCCTATTCACTAACAATGGGATTTTTGGCAATGGACTTAACATTTTTCAGCATTTAAGAATAATATCTACCTTCATATTTTCTATTTCTAAGCTAAATATCTACTACATTAGAAGCTCAGTGAAGTTTGCTTCTTTTTGAATCTTTCAAATGTAACTTCAAAGACTAGTCTGGGTTAGAACTATCATCACTGATGACCACTTCAAAATGGACATACATGAGTGAAATGAATGAAAACATCTTAGCGGTCCCTATGTTTTCACTGTATTTTGCCCTAAATAAAATCTCCTGCCTATAGAACCACACCGTGGTCCAAATGCAATTCAGGGGATATAGTGGTTTAATGCAGTAGACAATAAAATGAGCTCAATTTTAATTTATTTTTGCCATAAAAAGAATGAGAAAAGAGAACGGATCACTAATGTTCTGCTTTCTTACCTCATTTCTTGAAACATTTAAAAAAAAAGTGAGGTGCAACATTTCTTTAGCATTCCTTATGCTGAAAGGAAGCAGTGAAGACCTCAAGTAGCCAACATCACACTTCCATATATAATACAGTGTATCATCTCAAGGTAAAAAAAAAAGTACTTCTCTTTCCAATATCTTTAATCAGATAATGGGAAACAATGCAGTGTTTCTTTTTTACATAAAACAATGCATAAACAATTTTATTTAAATTGATATAAATACATATGCCCCACAGAATCTATCAAAGTTCTCAAACAACTTACTATATCCTGGTGAACAAAAATATCACTATAAAAATTTTAACATGTAGGGGCGCCTGGGTGGCTCAGTGGGTGAAAACCTCTGCCTTCGGCTCAGGTCATGATCTCAGGGTTCTGGGATAGAGCCCCACACCGGGCTCTCTGCTCAGCAGGGAGCCTGCTTCCTCCTCTCTCTCTGCCTGCCTCTCTGCCTACTTGTGATCTCTGTCTGTCAAATAAATAAATAAAATCTTAAAAAAAAAAATTTAACATGTAGTCAAATTGCTTTATATGTCTTTTTTCTTTAAGTCACATCTACTAAACTCTTTGAAAAAGATCTATTGGCTGAATAAGTCAGGTTGGAAACTGGGATTTAAGGTTGAAAAGTTACAAAATTTGAATAGACTAACCAAGATGACTTAGACGTGGCACATTTCAACACTTAATAACTGTGATCACTATGTAAATACCCATCCTGACTGGGAGGAAGACATATAGTAAGGATATATAGTAGTATAGATAGATAGATAGGTAGATAGATAGATAGATAGATAGATAGACAGACATAGATATATAGGAAGATATATAGTAAGGATTTATTGAATATAAGTATATTTAATATATACTCAATATATTGAATTTCAATATATTCATATTGGATACATTATATTATGTTCTATTCAATACTTATATTCAGTAAATACTAAATACTTGCTGTACTGGAACTGTTACGTGAATAAAAATATAGGACATAGTCCCTACGTTTAAGGTGTTTTTATACACATCCCTAGATCATATATTATAAAACCAGCACATACACACACATACACACAAACAGATCATGTCATCAGTGTTTGACAGATGTTTTCCTAATGGTTACAAAATGCATACTTTGTTAATTTTACTTTATGTCTGTGGAATTTCTCACATGGAGAGCACATTTTTTAAAGTAGTGCTTTTATCAAAAATGGAAATACCTCAAATTAAAGAACAGGAGAGATTCTAAAAAGAGTGTATACTCCTGGACATTGACACGTAGCCATGGGTCTTTTTATTTGTTTGATCTTGGGTGGGGGAAGATTAAAAATACTGAAAAGCATGGGAAAAAAAAATCTGAAATCCATTACTCAGAATTCATCTTTATGTTTATGTTTGCTTTAAAACATTTTATATACAAAGTACAATATTAAAAGTAACCTTGATGTTCTCTTCATTCACCTCCCCTGACCAATTTCCCTACCCAGAGCACCCTGTATAAGGAATTGGTCTGTATCCTTTGGCATTGTTTAGCATGTATCTTTTTTAATAGCATAAATGTTATCTGAGGTTGACACTGTTGATACTTATTTCTAATTAATAGTTTGCTGCAAGTTGAACGCCAAAGAGAAACTACCTGCTTCAAGGGGTGGGGGTGATTTGTCCAAGGAGAAACCCATTACCCTTGCAAGTGATGGTTTACACTGAAAATGAGAATCAATTAATGTCAATGAGTTTTGACAAATGGTTTTGGAAGTAAAGATAAAGCCTAGAGGGGAGAACACTTGGGGAAACAAAGCTGGAGCTATTTCTAAGACCAGTTTTTAGCACCAAACTTCTACGCATCTTTACCATCAGAACATACTTATTCCTTCTTTCCATCAAGGGACCATCATTCCTTCTGCACAGGCATTACACAAGCAGTTTGAAAGAAGCTAAATCAACACTTAACCAAAGCTACTTATCAAAAGACATATTGATTCCCTCTCATTATGGAGCTGTGGGTTACTAAGCCCACGTTTACAAAGATAATTAAAATGCTAGGGTGATTGGGTGGCTCAATCGGTTAAGCGTCTGCCTTCGACTCAGGTCATGATCCCAGGGTCCTGGGATCCAGCCTGCATCAGGCTCCCTGCTCAGGGGGAAGTCTCCTGCTCCTTTCTCTTCTTCTCCCCCGGGGTTTGTGCTCTGTCTCTCTCTTGCTCACTCTCTTTTTCTCTCTCAAATAAATAAATAAAATCTTAAAAAAAAAAAAAAAGATAACTAAACGCTGTTTTTATGTTTTACTTATGCTTGCTTAAAATACACTTTTGGAGACTTCCTGCTTTTGTTTGATGACATGAAACATGAGCACATAATTATAATCATTATCTTTCTTTTTTTCAAACTCACTTTTGTTACTCTAGCAGAGCAATCTCAAATTGATTCCAAGACAGAAAAAATTATTTTTAATAAAATTTTATTTTAATTTAGAAAAATATATTCCAATGAATAGAAAATTCTAACAGACATTGATAAAATAGCTTAGCACAAGCCCATCTATTTGAGTTTATGGAAAAGAAAAAAAAAGGAGTTTGCATCTTGACTATTCATTATAGGTTACATAATATGTAACTTTTAATATATACATTGATTAAAATTATTCATAAATAAATTGACCAAGTAGAATAAAGTATGTGGTCTTATTAAATATTTTCAAATATTTTAATACTTCTATAAATACTGGAATTATGACACAAAGGAATTATGAAAATCAATAGTAAAACATTAATTTGTGACTATATTAAGCCAAATTACATATAAATCTTATGCTGTATAAGATGCAAGGAAGGCTACAGATTAATTCTTTTTGATAGCCTATCATTTTCTTACAATTGATTTGATTCCAGGTTATGCGAAATAAAAGTTTCATAATACAAACGCTATTTCTCTTTCAAGTGCAAGCTTTAAGGGAGTATAATATATGCAAACCATATAAATAAAAGCTGTTGAAATCAAGCCAGTCATCATTTACTCTTCTATTAGTGGGTCCAGGGAAGAATAATTCTTTTGGAACATGGCTTCTGGATCACATTGTATAGATTTCAGTCTGGATCTGCTATATTCAGAAAATGCTTTTGAAATTAACCACAAAGCTTCAAGTTTAATCTTTGGGGATGTAATTAGCTCCAAATAAACTGGCAGACTCTTGGAACACAGAAGACAGGCTAAAGGAGAAGTCATCTGGTAAGAACAGCAAAAGTCCTTTGAGTAGTAGTGAAAGTAAATAATACACAACTGGTAATTATCGTTACCTTTTCCCTGGTTTTTTTGGCCCTACAGCACAAAACAATAAAATAAAAAGATTGTTTGAGTGAATTAATTTCTGTATCAGCTCTCCACACTGACGCCTGCAAAGAGCCACCAGATGGGCTTCTTCAACACACCTCATACAAACCCACTCAATCCCACCACCACCCAAAGATTCTGATTCCTATACATGGTGTCATTACCAGATATCTACACATTTAGTACACCTTTTCCTGGGACTAAACCTTGAAAACACCCCGTCTACAGGAAAACATTTGTAGCTACCTTAGAAATATGGATTTAATTACTCTTGGAGAAACGCTGTCCTAAATAGAAGCATAATTTAATGGAAATCAACCAAAATAACCCACTGCCTTTGATGAATGCCACACAATGTTGTACTCATCTCCCTCGCTCCCTCTCTCTCTCTCTCTCTCTCAATAGACCACTAATGTGAGTTCACTACATGTAGAATGCAGTTCTTTCATATCAGTCCACCTCCAACATGTCACAAAATGTGTAACAAGAGCAGGCACTCAATTAAATGTGTGCGAAAATGTGGGAATAATCATTTCCAAGTATTTTCGACATTTTTATCTCAGTTGCTTTTAAGACTTAAAACTAGGTTCACTAAATTATCATCATTCATTATCATGGTACTTTGAGAGGCCACAGAAGTTGTCTTCCTACATGATAAGCATCTTGCTATATTAATACATCACTACCTATTTCACAAAAATTGCTGGATTAATTCGTCACCTAATCCTTAAGTATATTAGTAGAAATTGCCTGTGGGTGTGGTAGGGATCCAGGGTAATCCATGTGATTGCACTCTAGAATTCTAGAATTAGTCTACAATCAGTGGCCTTATTCTCTGATGGTTGAGCACCAATGCAGATTCAGAGACCAAGAAAGAATCAGTAGGGAAAAGGAAGAGAATGTGACTGGTGCAGCAGAGGAAAGAAAAGCAGCAATAAGACAGTTTCTAAAACTAGTCTAGCCCTATTCTTGCTGATAATCTGCTCCCAAGTCCCACACAGTTAAGGAACACTATCCCAGTACTTACATGAGGAAATCCCATACTCAGGTCATACAAACATCTCCTCAGCTGAGAACTGAATTCTGTTAAATACATCATGCTAACACTTTGCCAACCAACAAACTCCCTACAAATATATCAGATATCAAATCTAAGTCATTCTATTTTGATCATTTTGCCTCCCTAAGTGACCTCACAATTACACATCCAGCACTTATTTTTCACTACTGACAACCACAGAAGATCACAGTACGGTGAAAACAGCCCTACCACTTGACAGGCATGTGACCAAGGATAAAGTTAAATAACACATTTTCTAAACTATAAAACAAGGATTATAGTAGCACATATATCATGTCATATGTAAGAATGATTATAAAGTCCTTAATAGATGGAAGCTACTACAGAATTAAAAACTGAAGTACAAAAGCAGTTAAGTGACTGAAATTATAAAGTTAAAAAAATGAAAATCCTGAAGTTGTTATCATTAAGAAATATTATACATACTTCACTACTTAAGAGTGAAAAATCCATCTTAAATTCTTCTGGAATAAAGAAGGTCATCAACAAGGTATAACTTTGCTGAGACTAGAAACATCAAAAGGGTTTTGACTGTTCCTCTGAATTTGCCCTACTTCCAATCACCACACTGGTAGACAATTCTCCATAGTTCTATCATGTTTCTGCACATCATGGAAACAGAGGAAGGGAGAGCCTCTGCTCTAGAGTATCTTTTCTAGAACACTTGTATAGCAAACAGCCTTGGAAGAGAGAGGGAGTGCCTCCCGCAGGGTGGAAAACAGATTTATTTGTTGCTCAGGGAAATAGAGGGCAAAGTTAGACAGGTTTACTGGTAGGCTCCCTTTAAAAGATTGGGGTCTCCCAAGCCAGGCTTCCTCGGCTATAAAACAAACTCACAGCATATGAGTATCTATCTGGGCCCCACTGGACTTAGGGCCAGGAGTGACTCATGTAAACATGGCGCCCATGCAGTCTGCTGTGCTGGGAGTCATCAAGGCCACTGTGTCTGATTCAATGGAGTCTCTGAATCCCTGACATTGTGGTCAGCTATCTTGTTGGCCTGCAAAAGGAGTAAAAATCTTAGACCTTCTATATTTCTTGACCCAACCCATCTGGTTGCATCTGCCTCCATAAAAAATGGTCACTGGTCCATCTCCATACCTTCAAACTCTCATCAGCATTTAACTGATGTCATATTTATTTTATCCTCCATTCTTTACGCAGCATGCATTTTCACCCTGCTTCAGAGTCCTGGTGTCTCTAGAACAGTGCTTCTCAAAGTGGGCCCAGACCAACAGGGGCAACATCATCTGGGAACTGGTTAGACAAGCAAATTCTCAGATCCCACCCTAGGCCTATGGAATTAGAAACTCTTGGGGTGGGTCCCAGCAATCACAGTTTAATAAGATCTCCTGGTGATTCCAACGAACACTACAGTTTGAGAAGCACGGCTCTCAATAAATAAATAAATAAAAATTCATAACATTGTTTAACCGAAGTTTCTATTAGTTTAGTGGCAAGCTCTTACAGCTGTAGGAAATAAAACAAATATTTGATCTGAACTCCCTTTTTGAAAATATGTTGACTGTCAAATAAAGCATAAAGCACAAAAGTCTATACAAGGTAGAAAGGGGGAAATTACTATAATAATAAGAAAATGCTCAAATCTTCATAGAAATCAGGTAATACAGAAGAACAATCACTTTAAAAGAAAGAAAAAGGGTTGCCTGGTTGGCTCAGTAAATGGGTTATGCAACTCTTGATATCGGGGTTGTGAGCCCCACATTGGGTATAGAGATTACTTAAAATGTATTTAAATAAATAAATAAATAAACAGAAGGAAAAAGATCTGGAAAGGCTACTTTTCACTCACACATACTTTGTGTGAGGCTCCACCTATCTTTAAATCTAGAAATGTCTCAAAGTTCATGTGGATTTCATTAGTTCATGAAAAGAGCAAAGACCAACTTAACTGAAAATAATGCAAATTGATGTAACAAAAAATGCATGCCAGATGGAAAAGTGCCTTTGAAAATTCTTTTGTTTTGTATTTTATTTCTACCTTTTTTGTTTGTTTTTAAGAAAAAAAAATAGAATGAATCTAAAGACTTCAGTTCCTCAACGATCATAAAACCAAAAGGAAGAATACAAATAAATACATACAACAAAAAACCATATACTTATAATTTATCATTAGCTTCATATACTCACACATATAAGTTTATACATGTAGTAACAAAGTGAGGGAAAAAAAAGATTAACAGGAAGGGCACATAAAAGCATTTGCTACATTGGGGGCACCTGGGTGGCTCAGTTGGTTAAGCATCCAACTCTTGATTTTGGCTCAGGTCATGATCTCAGGGTCATGAGACTGATCACAGAGGTGGGCTCCACATTGAGCATGGAGCCTGCTTAAGATTGTCTCTCTCCCTTTCCCTCTACCTCTCCCCGCTTGCCCATGTGCACACCCACTCTCTCTCTCTCTCTCTCTCTTAAAAAAAAAAAAAAAAAAAATCAAATTTATTTTGCTAGCTTAGAGTGGAAACTAACTTAAAAGGTTTATCCTCTTAGCAAAGGATCATTTCTTTTTGCACATATGATTTACCTTTCAACATTTTATAACCCCTAAGTGTTTATGACTATATTTTCCTTGCCTTAATTTAAGAGTTTTGAAACAGTCTGATTTATTAACTTTCCAAATCAACCCACAGACAGACATCCACTACCTTCCACTGTGCCCGAGCCCGCTCTTTGAACAGATAACTAACCTGGTCAGCTACTATATGTATGTTTTAATCACCAGTAAATTCAATAACATCTTAATATTACATGGTAACAAAAAATATTATATAAAGTGCTCCCTCAGCTGGTTTGAATACAATACTGAAATTAGTTTTCATTTTGACTTAAAATCTTGTGAAACACTTGTTCAAAAAATTCAGGAAACCATTAAACACATATTGATTTTGGAAACACTGGACAAGTTATGTAATTTCTCTGCACCCCCATCCTTCATCTGTAGAACAGAAATAGTAATACCCATTTCACAGACTTGTTAGGGACTTCATGATTTTTACAAAGCAAACACAGCCGTGACATCTCTGTCAACAGTAGCTATTATGAATCATCAGGAAGGGGAAAAAGGAGTCATTCCCTTATTTCACTGAAGGTTATAATCAAACAGGTATCCATCACTATTGTCTAAGTGTACAGCAGCACACCCCAGATCCTGTCAGATTCTATCTCCTTCAGCCAAATTCCGTCCTTTTAATTTTACCATAATGATTTACCATTCCCAGCTCTCCTCTGCCAACCCTCCCCCTTTGATTCTTATTATACCAAAGGAGATGTGTTTCCTTTTCCTGGGGCTATGCTTTGACTGGTTGTAAACAATTTATCATTCCTGCCATGTTATCTTAATTTCTTTTCACTTTTAAATAATTTATCTCTGAGTTTAATTAATTCTCACAGGCTTCCAGTTTGGTGAGTGGGTGGGATTAAAAGAAATGTGATCTTAGACAGTAGGCAAATTTTGTGTTTTGCTAATGTTGCTATGGAAACACTTTTTTCCCCTCATTTTTGTTAATAATTTGGGAGTGAATGTATCATCCTCTATAGTGGATAAAAGTGTGTACCATGTGCTCCCTCCCCACTTGTATAATTTTTCCTCCTAGACCTTGGAAAATTATTATGATTGTAAATTAGTCAATCGTATTGGTAAAATATTCAATACACTAGGTTTTTAAATATCAGAAACAGCATCCACTATAAATCTGGAAAAAATGCCATTCCTGATTCCTCCTTTTCTAGAAAATATGCTTCCTAAATAATTTGCTATATTCAGTAATTCTTTAGATTTTCTTTTACTTGAATCATATTGCTATCATTTTTCCATGTTCTCAAGTGAGTTTTTAATGATCTCAAGAAAAAGCTTCCAGTAACTGACATTATCAAAATTCTCTTAATAATTTGCACAATTATTCTAGAATTTTATGCTCATATTTCTTAGATATAAACTTCTAAGAAATGACAAAATTTTAAACCTCTGGCTCTCAAGTGGAAAGCTCAAGAAGGCATCTTTCTTTTTTTTTCTGGGAAAAAATAAAATTACCTACTCATTATACAATGCACATGTTATTAAGAATAATGATGGTTAATATGTATATCACTTTTTATAACTTGCAAAATTACTTTTGTCCTATGTAGAACATAAGGAATAGTACAGAAGGCCACAGGGGAAGGGAGGGAAAACTGAATGGGAAGAAATCAGAGAGGGAGACAAACCATGAGAGACTCTGCACTCCAGGAACCAAACTTGGGCTACAGAAGGGAGGTGAGGGGAGTGGGTAACCAGGTGATGGATATTAAGGAGGACACATGTGGTGACGAGCACTGGGTGTTATATGCAATTATTTAATCATTGAATACTACATCAAAAATTAATGATGTACTATATGCTAGCTAACTGAACATAAATATTTAAAAAATGACTTTTAAAGACGGTATCTCAGTTGACTCATGACTGAGGTCTAAATAACATGACATCTTTTCAGATGTCATCTTTTCAGTACTAATAAATAAATAAATAAATATAGCCTAAATATGATGACATCTTTTCAGTACCGATTCTTCGCCAACCACCTTAGAAGAATTATCCCATCTCGTCCCTACAAACTTAATAGATACTTTATAGAAGAGTCAACAGACTTCCACGAGCCAGAAATGAAGGTCAACTTATATTCTCTAAAGTCTGTTCACTCATTTGTAAGTGAAGCTAGAGATAGTGTTTACTAAGTTTATAGGAAAGATAGATGGGAAAATTCCAATAAAAGGCTTGACAAAGAGAAAATGGCAGACGAGTAGGCATTTGAATATGGCCACCTTTTCTATGGCCCTTGACCCAATCCCACCTGATGGATGGAAGAAGTTATACAACTTGCTCTCAACATCACATAAGTAGAAGACAAACTATAAACAAGGAGTAATTAATTTCTTTTTTTAGGAGTAATTAATTTCTTCTGATTCCATATACACTAGAGAGTAGATCAGATCTGTATTAAACAAACAATTAAGCACCTGAAAAAAAATCTCCCCTAGCATGTCTTTGATTTTCTGTTCATTTTCTAAATCTGTAGCATCCCTTTATATCTGATTATTTGTCTTGCCCCATCCCACCACACTCCACTGCTTTGCTGCAGCATTTATAGGCGAGGACAATAGATCACATGAGATGAAGTGTGTAGCTAAAAATTAGGAAAGTGTTACCCATCCTGGTAACTTAAAAGGAGCTGTCAGGTAGAATGACTATCAACAATGGACAAAGAATCATATCATAACAAACAAATAAAAAATAGATTGAGGAGGTAGGGTTTTCTCCTCTAAAACTATTGGCTCTATTCCTTCCAGAGAAATTTAGGGATATCCATGATTAAAAAGGCAAGTGAAAGAAGAGGACTGTACTTACTTTGGGCACATAAATTGTATTCACTCTGCCAATGTTTCCACAGAGATTTACCACCCTAAACACAGAGATTTACCACCCAAAGTATTTAGGAGTTTTCAAGAAAATAATTTATTCTAAATAAAGGGAACATAGATGCGAACACATCTGCTATAAAAACTGGGGGAGAAGCTACATTTGGAAAAGGTGGAAAAGATTAATGCTGGATGAAGCCTCTTAAATACATACTGTCCTTATCCAGGGCCCCCAAGAACACTTGGAAAAAAAAAAAAAAGTAAAAATCACTGGACCAAAACCTCCATAAGAGACTAAAAGCACAAAGCAGTGTAACTTTGATGTGTGTTATAGAGCAAAGGAAAGTGGAGGGCACAGGGTATTTCCTGTCATTGGCAACAATGAGGCAGGTACAACTCACAGGATGTTTAAAAGTTCCCCAGACCTAATAGAGATAGAAGGGTATTATCATATCCATGGAGCACCTGGCTGGCTCATGTGACTATTGACCTTGGGTTCATGAGTTCAAATCCCACCTTGTAGAGATTTTTTAAAACTAATTAAAAAAAAAAAGTTTATTATCATATCTAGAAACTATCACAAAGAAATGTTTGGGTAAACATGCATTTTAAAGTTTACTATACCTTATTTTTATTTCTAGAATGGGAAACATGTTGGGGAACATATTACAACAAAGAGAATGGAATGAGTATAATGGAAGATTTCTAGATTAAGTGATCTAATACCTAAAGACCATAATAGCTAAAGAGTATATATCTATACATGATGATATGATAGATCTGAGAAAGATGCATGATGGAATCAAGACACAGATCCGAATTCTAACTATAGATATCGATCTCTAAATCACAATTTCTTCTCTTGAAAAATAAGACAATGATCTCCCTTCCAAGTTTATGGTAAAGATACAATGTCACAACAAACATAACCCATCTAAAATTTAATGAATTCACAGTAAATGCCAGATCTCTGAAGTTGTCTCTTCCTTCCATAACACTTGATCTATTTATAAGATCACAAACAAGAATAAACAATTTTATAAAACGCATGTATTTAACCCTTACAAATATCTGGCTTTAAATACATACCAGTAATAAAAAATCTAGCATAGTGAAAAAAAATGATTTGGTGAAAACTTAAAAAAAAAAGCATTGGGGACACCTGGGTGGCTCAGTTGGTTAAGTGTCTGCCTTCAGCTCAGGTCATGATCTCTGCATCCTGGGATCAAGTTCCACACTGGGCTCCTTGTTCAGCGGGGAGCCTGCTTCTCTGCCTGCCTGCTACTCCCCCTGTTTGTGCTCTCTCTCTGACAAAAAAATAAATAAAATCTTTTTTTAAAAAAATCATCTTGGGGTTGCCTAGGTGGCTCAGTTGGTTAGGCAACTACCTTCAGCTCAGGTCATAAATCTGAAGTCCCAGGATCGAGTCCCTCATCAGGCTTCCAGCTCCATGGGGAGTCTGCTTCTCCCTCTGACCTTCTCCCCTTTCATACTCTCTCTCTCTCTCTCTCTCTCTCAAATAAATAAATAAAACCTTAAAAAAAATCATCTCTACTCTCAATCAACCTCAAAAGCTAAAGGCAAGTACCATAATAATGCATAAAATAAATACATTTCCAAAAGGATTAGTGATTCAACATTTAAAATTATACAGAAAATCATTAAATTGGTATTCTTTCAAGCATGATGGAATAGTAAACCCAGAAATTATCTAACCTACAGAGTAAGCATGGAAAAGTATAGGTTAATTTAAATTCACCTGATAGAAAGTTAACCTCAGAAATACAGACAAAGCCCAAGAAAATTTATTATGCCAGCAATATATGTAGATGAGAACCATTTCAATGGTAACATCAGAGAAGATCAAAAGATGGGTACACATAACAAGAAAAAAAGATAGTAATAGTCAAAATTCTGAGGACATAGCTAAGATCCATCAACAAATTAAAATTGAATTAATAAAATCAATTTGAACATATTTATAAGCACCTACTTTCTGAGCATAGAACTTAATTTTAGAAGCTTTGTAGAATGCCATTATACCTATAAACTAAACGTCATACCCAAATCATGGAACATTATCATCTAGCAGGAGAAAATACCAAAGAGAAAAAAAAAATATGTAAAACAGAATAGAAGTATGGATTTGTAAAGAAAGCAAGCAGAACAGGATTTCAGCAGACTGGGAGAAAATGGTATCTGGAGGGTGAGATAAAAACAAAATAATACAGTGCTGACATTGAAGGCATATTGTACTTGTTTGGCTCATTGAATGTCGAATAAATTGATGTAGCACAATTTCGTTTCAGAAAATAAGATAATATGCTGTTGAAAAGTCTCACTGTAGGAATTTGGTACATGGTCTACTTTCCAAACAGCCAGCAAAGAAAACTATGGGTTTTAGGAATCCACTAATTTCAACACTATGAAAAGAGTACTGGGCCTACAGTATTCTGGTCTTACTAAACATATAAACAGAAGATTAATGAGATTATTTAATGGTTAAGCAGAGTAACAGATGAATGAGACTCCAGAAAGATATAGCAGGCTGTATTTGTGCCTCAATTTTTCCCTGCTTGACCAGTAGAGGTCAAAAGTTTCTCCATCCAAGATTCACTCAGTTGGCCTAAACATACACTATCCATTCTAAAAGTACCCTATTTTTTTTTTTTTCAAAAGTGCTTTTAAACTGAACTATCCACGGGAATAATCACCATGAATTTTCTTAGCATGGAATTACTACAAATTAATTTTTTTTACTATAAATTAATTTATATTGGTTTTAGTTGGAGGACAGAATACCAGAAAATGGGAAATTTTACAAAGATATAAAAGCAAAGGGGAACAAAAGGATTATTTCAAAATGAGAGCTACCACCTGGTTATGGCATGTGAGCTTCAACGTTCCAAGCAGCAGATCCTGGAGAGTAATGGAAGAATACAGAACTTGAATTTTACAGGAGGGGAAAAACTCACACAAGAAACCTTTCTGTAGGAAAAACTGAACTTTCATTCCTGGAGTTTAATTGAGATTCTTTCACCAGGCTAGCTACTGGAAATACACAGATGAATAAAGAGTACTAGCTGCATTAGGACTATTGCAAGAGATACATACAATTTTGCTTTAGGAAAGAATTTAAAAGAATTCTTTTAAAATTTGTGAACACTGTTGTGGGTGAATTGAAAGTTTACACTAAAAAAAATAAGACGACAGTAGCCACAAACTTTATTACAGATATAGTTCAAAGCTAAGCCATTTAAAATGACTATCATTTAAAATAATTAGCTAAACCCTACCTTGCCTTAAAAAAGTAAAACATCTCTTACTATAGAGTTTGCAGTCAAACAGTATTTTGTCTGACCATGGGAAATTGCCATTTTGGACTCTTCAGTGAATGCTTTGGAAGAGACAAAAAAACAAAATTTTGTAACTCAAAGTAGCCATTTTAGAAGCCAAAATGATATTATTGCTCTTCACATCCACAGAAAAAAATCAACTCTACAGCAAAATTGTACTTCTGTTGTTCTATGCATGAAGAATTCAGTTTATCAATTAGCTTTTTTTTATCCTGAATGTAAGCCAATGTTTAACTGCTTCATATCCATAATTGTATTAACTGTGAATAAATTATTTTAAATTAAAAAAATTATTCAATGGACAAAGGAGATTAATTACTAAAAGATAGTAGCAATCCTTTGCTATCAATCAAACATGAAGAAAAGCATGGCCACCTAATGTGGATTCAGCTTCATTAATTTTCCTCAAATCTCATTTGTAATATAAAAGACCACCATATATTCAATTTTCGGAAAGATAAATTTAATCAACCTAATAGTGTGTGGATTTGTTTACACCCTTACCATCTAACTGGAATCTCATGCTCTCTTCAAACTATAATACCATCTTATTAAATATTTTCTGATCGGGCTGTGGACTATTTTCAGTTAAATAAAGGAATCCTCCCAATCTCCTCAAATCCATCAACATGTTCTCTCATGAAAACCAAAAAGTACAAACATCAAGTCATAGAAGCATATGTTGTTAAAGATTAGAAGGGATCTTTGAGGTCACTGAGTCCATCCATCTCACTTTACAGAATGACAAAATAGACAATATATAAAGGATCAGTATTTGGGGGTACTGAAAGTCAATAAGGGCAACCCCGAAATATTTTTGTTAGAAAGGAAGGCATGCTACTGAATACTTCAAAATTACAAAATGCATTCCATTGCATTCACAGGTAAACAATTCACATTTAATAAGTATACTGCTAGTGACGGCAATCGTAAATACTATGCCTGTAGAGAAGATGAAAGTTTTATTACAACTCCAACAAATCTATGCTCTATAATGATTTGCTTTTCTTCTTCAACATCATCTCCATACGATCCCTTTAACAAATAATTATTAAGAATCTGTAAAGAGGAATCTGAGATCTAAGTGGTCATAAATTTATTAAATTAATTTGTCTTAACTATTATTAGAAAATAGGTCCCACCACACTTAGGGACTGTACATCTTATACTTTTGAAGAAGATATGTTTTTGCAACTATGCAACGTAGGATTCTAGCATGCATATTTATTTAAATATTTTTAGAATTTATTTTCAGTCTGGGAAACAATTTTTCAAAAGCTATTAGTTTAAAAGACTTTTGCAATATTATCTTTCTGATAAAAGCTTTGAGAGATTCCCAAAGCAATCTGGATTTATCGAGCTGCTTTTCAGCAAAAAGGTGTTTAATTAGGTTGTCTCACACTTCTCTAAATCTGAAAACCTAATCACCACCTTCAAACTCAAAGAACACAGGCAAGTTGCTTTGAATATTATCCTGTATAAAACCTTTGGTTTTTCCTTCCACTCGATTCCACCTTCTCTCTGGGAAAACTGACTATAAAAAAGTATTTTGTATTTTTTTAAAATGAAAGAAAAAGTTATATACAAAAAAAGTCAAAGTCCCAACATGAATACACCCAGATAATTTCCTTCTTCTCTTATTAAGGAGTCGTGTATGTGTGTGTATATAAAATCAACTTCAAGCACAAATGGGTATTTGAAAGCAGCAAATCAAACAAAAGGAACAAAGAAAAGTAAAGAAAATGGAAAAAGTGAATTACAGTATTAATGGATCTATTTCAAAGGAACAAGCTGCAATATACCAGCTTAATCAGAAATACTTTTCTCTCAATTAGGACTCACATTCATCTTAGAAAACCAAAGAAAGATAATTACAATGTACTGAGAGTTTGAGCCCCACGCCCCTCCACAAAAAGCCTAACCATATACTATGGGTAGCTTATTTTTTGAAAACGTGTTTTTTAAGGTGCTAGCTTTTTTTTTTTAATTGAAGTATAATTAACATGCAGTGTTCATGCATGTGTTAATGTTGGTTTCAGAGGTACAACATGATGTTTCAACAATTCTATCCATTACTCAGTGCTCACCATGGTAAGTCACCATCTATCACCAAATAATATCAATCTGATCTTATTGACAATACAGACTTACTGCCATAGGTAACTTCGTAAAGCTATATTCTCACAAACTCATGTATTTGAAAAAATGTTTGACTCTTGACTATCCCTCTCTACTGTGCTCTTTAAGCACCAAGTACAGTTCCTGCTCTTAAGAATTTCATAATTTAATGTAGAGAAACAGAAGGGGGGAAAAAAGGGAGAGAGAGAGAGAGGATAACGAATGCAGTGCCCCAAAGTTACTTAAGATTCAAACAGGACTCCCAAGGAAGAAACTAGGAGAACTATAACATTTAATCACTTAGTACTGCATGCCAAGCACCATGCCAGGTAATTTCACAAAAACCCTATCAACAGGAATTACTATGACTGTATTGAAGGTACAGAAATCTTTTGGAGAACAGGCCCAAGATCACCAAGCTAATTAAAACAGGAAATCTAGAAGCATTGTATTCAATAATAAATGAAGTGAATCTCTGAAGATGGAGAAAAAATAAGAAATGAAAGTCTGGGTGGTGTGTGGCTCCCAGAAAAGAGAGACCAACAAAGGGGTGATTTGCACTTCGAAACTAAATGGAATATAGGGACTGCATATGGAAGAAGCAGAGTAAGGGTAACTGGTATTACAGAAAATTATTCCTACAAATAATGAATTCCTTCTTAGGAGACTAAATCCTGTGAAACATAAGCCTACCATATTCAGGGGTGATCTAGCTGGGTTTAAAGACACAAGCCTGGAAGTCAAGCTTAGGCAAGTGGAATTACTCTGCATAAGGGAAAATGAAACCCCCAGGGAGGCAGTTCCAGAGGGTGTGAGGAAAGCAAGGAAAAAAAGACACTTCAAGGCGGGCTCTAGATGGAGAATATATGGAATGAGACCAGTAACAATTTCTTATCTTTGGATAGTCCAAAAACTTTTTAATTAACTGGGAAGCTTAGTTCTCAATTTGGTGTTATTTTTGTGACAGAGACTTAAATCACTTTTCTAACTTTTCCCGGAAATCTTAAAAATGACACTCATAATCGTTCTGGGAAATCAAAGAAATGCATTCAGTTTATTTGAGGCCAATAGGCGTGTAAGAAAGAGACCACACGGTGACACCATAATTCAATATGAAAATGACATTGCTATTTCATAGAAGTACAACAATACTGAGAAATGACTATTCTTTTTGAAGATTTTATTTATTTATATGACAGAGAGAGAGACACAGCGAGAGAGGGAATGCAAGCATCAGGAGAGGGAGAGGAAGAAGCAGGCTTCCCGCTGAGCAGGGAGCCCGATGCAGGGCTCGATCCTAGGACCCTGGGGATCATGACCTGAGCGGAAGGCAGATGCTTAACCATCTGAGCCACCCAGGCACCCCTTGAGAAAGGACTTTTTGAACCAAATGTTAAATGTTCAGTTTGGAATTCCAAGTTGCATGTGGACAATGGGAATCTGGGTAGAGATTTTGGCGGTTGGGGAAAGGGAACTAGGGCTTAAAAAAAACCAAGTTATTGACTTGATAGCCATCTTCTTATATGCGAAAGAGAATATAAAGAGAATGGCAAGTAAAGTCAAGGGCCAGTCCTTGAGAAACATGTTTGTTAGGTAGAAAGATCAACCAGTAAAAAGGACAGAGAGCAAGAATTCAAGATGTTTCAGCATCGGTTCCATTGTGGACATGTAATTACATTTTCAGTGATAATAATAATGGAGGTAATAATAAAAAAACATAATAAAATTATAAAAATAATGGGGGTGTAAGTATTAAATCCACTCCCTTTGGCTAAGGGCCAGCTGCCTAGATTTTCCTATGCCTTCTCTTCAATACTTTCCACTGTTTCTATATTTTCTACTTAGATTTTTAGAAATAAGAACTGGAGCAATGATCCCGTTTCTATTTTAATTTATTGCAAAACCTACCTTAAATACTATCCATACACAACACACACCATACATTCTCTCCATATACCTTTGAAATTGGCTCCAGGAAGTATTATTCTCCTGTACAATGGCAACTACCCTGGCCTACAGAGAAAATATTAATTAATATTTCAGTCATCATCTCCCTAAAACAGCAACCAGTTGTTACTATCAAGGTCACCTTCAAATCACTAAGCAACCGTAAGTAGATTCCATCTGTTCTAATTCTTAATCCCCTTTGTCTGAGGTTTTTTTTCTGCCAAACTATACTGGTGAGTAATATGCTGGTCTCAAAGGGGGTACCAAGATATAACCTGAGGCTTTACAGTTAGATATATAGAGAAACACACATTTTACCTGAGTTCTAACTCTTAGCAATTCAAAATGGTAAACAAGGCCAAACACCTGAGAGAAATGCTTAAACACTATTATGTTAAATACAGCTGGAAATTTCTCTGAAGTAATTTCAAACAATACACATTAACACATTATCTGGGGGGTTTTTTGATGACTAATGGCCATATGACAATAGAAAATTAATTTCTTCTACATTTGTGTCCAAAATAGTTCCAGGCAAACTGACAAATATCTGGGATATTTTTGCAGTCTTTGGAATTAACAATAATTGCTTTCATTGTAGTTTGCCAAATTTTTCGAGATGTGTGGGTCTGTAGGCATATTTTTAAGTCTAAAAAGATTTAGCATGAACAAAATGAAAGGTCTCATTTATATAGTATATTAAAAAAGAATCTAAGGGGGCGCCTTGGTGGCTCAGTAGGTTAAAGCCTCTGCCTTCGACTCAGGTCATGATCCCAGGGTACTGGGATCGAGCCCCGCATCGGGATCTATGCTCAGCGGGGAGGCCTGTTTCCCCCTCTCTCTCTGCCTGCCTCTCTGCCTACTTGTGATCTCTGTCTGTCAAATAAATAAATAAAAGAATCTAAGCAAAACATGCATTATACCTGAGCCTTAATCTTTAGAAGTGCATACAACATTAAAGTGAGTTAATGCACGGAATTTCACAGAGTTTTCTAAATCACTGTGGCAACATTTTTGAAACCTTGTAGAATGCTTGAAGTTTTAATCTTTCCCTAACTCCACCCAAAATTCAGTATTGGAAGAGGTTGTATTATTAAAAACAAATGTATTTAACAACCTAGCTAGGTAGGACACTTGATATGTTTTGACTTTATCTTAGCTGCTCTCTAACCTGAAAATTCATTTGGTGGTCTCAAATGAAATCTAATTAATGCTTTCAAAATATTCTCTTTATCCATTATGTATATTTTATGAGCTTTAGTATATCTATTTTAAGGTATCACATCTGGATGACTACTTTGAGAGTAGACTGTAATCTCACTAAAATAATTCCTCCATCAAAATTATGAGACTCCATTGTTTAGCAAATACCCTTCAGTGAGGAAGTCTATGTTAAATTAAGTTTCTTAAACTAGTCAACCTTATCAGAGTAAGATTTCAAAGTAGCTACTAAAAGTCCTCCCTAGCTCAAGAGGAGTTGGCACCAGTCAGTGGAAGAGTCCACACTGTTCTCCTGAGAGCAGCTCGGGGAAGCTGGGTATTGGTTCCGGGAAACAACCTCTGGCTGAGAACCCACCGGAAGCAGCTCTTCTAGTCACAGGATGGCACAGGAACCCCCCTGTGACTGTCTCCATTCAGCCCTTTGTTTCAAGATTACAAACATCATTATGCTTTGGGCCAAAATCGCAAATAACAATAAGCCTCTTGCAAGTTCACAGAGGGTTAGGAAAATAGGTTCCTATATTGGAACAGCAGAAATTGAACATTTTCTTCCCTTCATGATTTGTACGTATGGGAGTGGATGTACAGGAACGTACTGCAGGAGGGCTGAGGTATTTGCTCGGTGGTGCTCACACCCATTTTTCCTTAAATCGCTTTTGGGTTTCTTGTGTTTTTGTTTTGTTTTGTTTTTTGTTTGTTTGTTTGGTTGGTTTCTGTTTTTTTTGCTTTAATGAGTTATAGCTAGTAAGCTGGAGTCATAGCAGAAACATCAGAAAACTTAATGAGAAAAGCGAGCAAACAAAAGCACATTGTATTTTTATCCATATGTATTCATGTCTTAAAGGAAAATTAATTCTGGAAACACTTTCAGATGTGGGAAATGGCATCAATAACACTGTATGGCAAGGGTCAGATTGGGGAGAGAGGGAGTTGAGAGTAAAATTATCTGTGAGGAAGGACTGAAACATCTATAGTGAAAAGGAACACTCAAGTGTATTCTGTAGTGAGATAAGAGACTGAAAATACTTGATGGATGAAGGGTGAGCAGTTTTGTACTTTGACATCTTCCCAGCACAAGGAACAGTGAGAGAAAGACAGAGGCAGAGACAGTACACACACGAGAGAGAGTGTCCAAGTAGTTACACAAAGGGAATCATAATAGGCACAGGCAACATTCTGAATTTCATCTGTTACAGAAAATATTTTATCTACAATCTTTTTAAAAAATTCTAATTTGTGAACTACACTCAAAGTATTTTTTTCAGATTTATATCTCAATGTAATGCTAACATAATCAATTAATTCTCATTTACAAAATTATTTAAGTTTATTAAAGACCCTGCAACCTGGATCAGGGATGCAGCTATAATAGAGAATTACATAGTCTCATAAGATAAAAAAGGGGGTGCCTGGGTGTCTCAGCTGGCTAAGTGTCTGCCTTGGACTCGGGTCATGGTCCCCAGGGTCCTGCGACTGAGCCCTACATTGGGCTCCCCGCTCAGCAGGGAGCTTTCTTCTCTCTCTCCCTCTGTTGCTTCCCCTGCTTGTACTCTCTCTCTCTCTCATATAAATACATAAAATCTTAAAAAAAATAAAAAGAAAGATAAATGAGGTCACCAGGTTGATGGATGGTAGGGTGGAAAGGAGTGGGATGCCCTAAGAACACCTAAGTTGGCATGGGGTGTGCTGCGACATTATGGGAAGCTCCACTGAGAAGGTGATCTCTGAACTGCATCTTAAGATCAAACAGGAGGGACGCCTGGGTGGCTCAGAGGGTTAAGCCTCTGCCTTCGGCTCAGGTCATGATCTTAGGGTCCTGGGATAGAGTCCCACACTGGGTTCTCTGCTTGGCGGGGAGCCTGCTTCCCCACCCCCTCTCTCTACCTGCCTCTCTGCCTACTTGTGATCTCTCTCTGTGTCAAATAAATAAATAAAATCTTAAAAAAAAAAAAAAAAGATCAAATAGGAGTCAGGTCAGGAAGGTGATGAAGGCTATTCAAAGTATTTTTTGTGTGTGTGTTTTTTAAATTATTTTTTTTATTTTTTTATAAACATATAATGTATTATTAGCCCCAGGGGTACAGGTCTGTGAATCACCAGGTTTATACACTTCACAGCACTCACCATAGCACATACCCTCCCCAATGTCCATAACCCCACCACCCTCTCCTCTCCTGACAACCCCCCCCCCCCCCCCCGCAACCCTCAGTTTGTTTTGTGAGATTAAGAGTCTCTTATGAGTTGTCTCCCTCCGGATCCCATCTTGTTTCATTTATTCTTTTCCTACCTCCCAAACCCCCCATGTTGCATCTCCACTTCCTCATATCAGGGAGATCATGATAGTTGTCTTTCTCTGATTGACTTATTTCGCTAAGCATAATAATATCCTCTAGTTCGACAAAGTATTTTGATAAAACAGAGTTTAGGATTGGAGGGCTGGTGATGAAAATTGAAGCCAGATAAATAGCAAATATTTAAAGGATCTTCCTCCCTACCAGAACTTGAGTGATTTTCTTTCTTATTAAGTCTGTTGGACACTGTAGGGGCAAGTGGCTGCCTCTCTTTCTTCAATGCTAAATCTCCCTTCCCTGACCCTGGAATGTTATCTCCTCCAGATTCTATAATTTTCTAATCCCCTTCCTGTATTTTAAAAAAACAAACAAACAAACAAAAACACCAAAAAATCTCTGGCCTAATGACATCTCTCTCAATTGACCTTTTCAACACTCTTACTTTAGGTTGTCCTGACTCTGGTAAAGAAACTTGCAGAATAACTCACACTCTTTTTCCCCAAGCTCTGTATCTTCCCTTTCCCATTTGCTGCAACCCTTTATTCATTGACATAGGGGCAAGAGAGGTAATGGCACAAAGGGTCCTCCTTGGTTGCAACAATTCACTATTACAATTCGCTGTTGTTGGGTGTGAAGGAATCCCAGTGCTAATTCTGCCTCCTGGGAAACCTTAGCAGTTCCACAGAAATTCCCTCACTGGAGATTTCTAAATGTGGCCACCTAGAAATGGTGATTCCTTCCCCAACCAGCCTGTGAACCTTTCCATCCAACTGGGATTCTGGTAATCCGACAGCCTGGCACTTCTGGTTGGGGACATCTTGACTCCCACCAGGGTTCCTCTTTGCGTTTTATTAACTAGCTTTAAGGTGAGAGATTAACAAAAATTAGAACTAGATTGCGGAACTATTCTGCAAATCCTATACGCATGGTATGATCTCTCTCCTTAGAGCAGGGATCCTTGGCACTCACGATTCTTTGCTTTGGGGCCCAGACAAAATGTCCAGACAGGAACAGTCTCATGTTAACAACCAATTTAATATGCTACAAGTTTTGGGTTTTAAAGGTCCCTGAAGCATTCTATGATGGATGCTGGAAAGATAGGACGGGCATTCCTGAAGTAGAGATCCCTGCTGAATAGTTACAGACCTAATATACAGTAGGAAGAAAATGATGAGATCCCACTTTCAAACAGGGACACCAAGAATGGTGATGTGAAGGAGGTTCAAGAAGCAGAAAAGGGGCAGTAATGAGAACTGGGCCTCTGTGGCCTAGAGATAATGTTTTATGTTTCATTGGTCGGTCTTTCCATAGATTTGTTTACTTTAAAGAAAGAACAAAGAACAAGAGGAAACAATAGTTGATGGAGGGGAGCCAAGTCATTAAAGAGTGGGGAAAGACATCCAAATAACAAGAGAAGATTGCTGGCCTTGAGCAAAGTGGAGTCCAATTAACCTGAGTCAGAAATAAAGGAGAGAGGTGAAGACGGTTGCCGATGAGAATCAGATGAGCAAAGACATTGAGGAGGTTCCCACCTGACAGCCTCTGTTTTCTCTCTGAATGTTTTCTCTCTGAGGTCAGTTGCTTTAAAATAAAGGATGATTAAAAAAAAAAAAAGGAGGATAGGCAGAGTGGAAGGAAAGTAGTACAGTTTTGAAATACTTTTTCTGGAGAATTAAGTGAGGAGGTTCTCTAGGGATAAGTAACATAAACTGTGTAATCTTTGATAATTTTACGGAAAAATATCCTTTTCTTAATGTGAATTGAAAAAAAATCAAAGTATTGCATAAAAACAAATCAGTGAAAAATTGTGGCTACTCTAAGTATTTAACTGTCATATACATGATTTTGTTATTATAATACAAAAAAAAGTTATTTCATTAGAGATTAAAGTGTATATAAGGATTATTTAATGAAAAACATCGTTCATGTGGCAGAATACAATGACTGGGAATGTTCAAAGAGAGTAGCTAAAATATAAAGGAGGTTTATGAGATGAATAGAAGGGGATACTTTAAATTTCACCCTACCCATGGTTCTCTGAATAACATATCTAATATTTTAGTGACTTCAGAATATATTTCTTTTTTTTTTTTAAAGATTTTATTTATTCATTTGACAGACAGAGATCACAAGTAGGCAGAGAGGCAGAGAGAGAGAGAGAGGAGGAAGCAGGCTGTCCGCAGAGCAGAGAGCCCAATGCGGGGCTCGATCCCACGACCCTGGGATCATGACCCGAGCTGAAGGCAGCAGCTTTAACCCACTGAGCCACCCAGGCGCCCCCAGAATATACTTCTAAAATAAGCTGATTTTTATAATTCAAGAATATTAGAAATGTTTAAAATCACATATGTGCTATAACTCTGTAAACCATAAATCACAATATAAATGTAGGGCATTCTACTGCAATGACTAGAATTTAAAGGCATATAACTTTCTATTATATGCAGCAGAATAATGAACTACAAATGTTGTTTTACTATGTGGAAAGAATTACTTTTAATGTACTGTGATACATTATAAGCACTTAAGAAACCTAATATTAAACCTGGTGATTCTTCACAAATCCTGTTGTTACATGGATGTTCCATACACATGACACAGACAAGTTAGAAACTATTTTTTAGAGGACTTAAACATTCAATTATAATTACTTTTAACACAATATGCAGAAAACTAAAATTCAAGAAGAAAATTAAGTTACATATCTTTTCCTTCTGATATCTCTTTAAAAATCTACCTGCTACAATGTGATTCCAACATTTTTTTTAAAGATTTTATTTATTTATCTGACAGAGAGAGATCACAAGTAGGCAGAGAGGCAGGCAGAGAGAGGAGGAAGCAGGCTCCCTGCTAAGCAGAGAGCCCGATGCTTGGCTCGATCCCAGGACCCTGAGATCATGACCTGAGCTGAAGGCAGAGGCTTTAACCCACTGAGCCACCCAGGTGCCCCAATTCCAACTACATTTTAACTTAGCTTGTTATCCTAACGTCAGTGACATCTATGAGGAGTTTTATATATACCATATAATAAATCGTATAAATATATTATAATGTAAAATGTAATAAATAAAAATGTAGAAATAAATATGCAAATACATATATTTTAAATAAAGGGAAAACATTTTTTCCCCACATTGAAAAACATTCATTAAACATCAGAGTCTGTACTGAATGCCAGATAAGGAGAAAGGAAACTCAGTCCCTGTCCTCAATGAGTTCACTGTCCTTTGGGCATCTCATTCATTTCGTGCCCCCAGTACAAACAGAAACAACGATAGTAAGTGGATATTATATGCTGTAAATCAAGCACCATGCTAAGCTCTCATGAAGTATAATCTTTTTTGACCAGCCCAACCACCCTACCAGTAAGTACCATCAAAACCCCCATTTTACAAATGAGAAAACCAAAGCACAGGGAGATTAATTACCTAGAGAAGCAATAGGATGGGAGGGTACACGAATACTATAGCCAATCTTGGCTCTGTCACAGATATTCTATGTGAACCTGAGCAAGTCCTTCCCTCCCTCTGGGGCTCAGAATTTTCACCTACAAACCACACGCATGGAGCCCTATGAACTACGAGGCTCTAAGATGGCAGTTGCCAAATGCTGCTGCACATGAAACATACCAAGGAGCTTCCAAATACGTTGATACCATAGTTGGATCCCAGGCCAATGAAATCAGAACACCTTGGAGTGGGAACGGCAGTGGTATTTTGTGTGTGTGTTTTAAGATTTTATTCATTATTTGATAAAGAGATAGGAGAGCACACGTAAGCAGATCGGCGGGCAGAGGGAGAGGGAAAAGCAGGCTTTCCACTGAGCAGGGAGCCCAATGCGGGGCTCAATCCCAGGACCCTCGGATCATAAACTGAGCTGAAGGTAGATGCTTAACTGACTGAGCCAACCAGGCACCCAAGGCAGTGGTGTTGATGAAGAACTTTGAACAAGTCTGTGTTACTAGTTCAGTGTGAGACCAGGAAAACAAGGAGGCTCCCTCTATTTATAGTCAAAACAATCAAAGGGATATTTGGGATTAAGGAAGAAAGAGAGAAAGAGAAAGAGAGAAAGCAAGAGAGAAAGCAAGAAAGCAAGCAAGAAAGCAAGCAAGCAAGAAAGAAATGCTATTTCTTGCATGCTATTGTCCTCTGGATTGCCATGAAGGAAAGAGATTTTAGAAGAGAAACCTAACAAAACCTTAATCCTGCTACTTTAATACTATGCTGCTCCAGAGATTTTTGATCTTCCCTTTTATTCCCTTTTATTTAAAACTAATGAGTTGCAATTTTTGTACCTTCAAATTACTCATGGGCTTTGCTCATGAGGAGCTTTACTTAATACCTTGAATTGGGGTTATGATCATTTCTTCTCATTTCTTCAATACTCACAAGGAAGAGCTTGGATTTCCCTTGCCTCTGTCTTAATGGAGTAACCAATATGCAGACATCTTCCCTCCCAGACATTCATGATTTTAGTTTATACCTGTGGTAGTCACGGGTACTGTTTCCCCCTCACCATGATGTCAACTTGTTCAAAAACTATAATATTATTTACATATTGTACTATTTTCATGGACTTACTTAGCTTTTAGTGACCTGTATTTACTTATCAATTATTTGCATCAGTGGGTCAATTTCATAAATATTGATGATCATATGTATGTTTTGTCTCTGAGTATAGCCTTGATATATGGTGTATGACCAAAGACAATAGTAAGAGCAGGAAACAGATATTTTAGAAAAATTAATGAAAACAAAATGTCTTACGCAGTTATATTATAACTATTAACTACTGAAGTAATTACATTTCTTTTATCATAAAAAAGCATGAGTTCAGGAGTTCTGGAACATGTAAAATGATTTAAAATAATTCACCCTAAAAGCTTTCATTCACTAATGAATTATACACATTTTTATATAAGATATATCCATATGCAGGGACAAAGATTCTAAATGCTTCTGGATACTTCATCTTTAACCCTATTTATATGATGAGAGATATATTAGAAATAATTAACATTTTTTTAAGACAGAAATTACCTTCATACTGAGTTTTCCTCTCTGGCAGTTTCTTATGAAATTACCTATATTCCCATTTTAGAACCCAACAACTCCAACCTAAATATACAACTCCGCTCACCCCCAGCACCAAACACATACAAAATAAAAACGTCCACAAAAGGCCCTACAGAACATTTTTCATTGCAGTTTTATTCATAAGAGCAAAACAAAACATCAGAAACACCATAAATGTACTTCAACAGGAGAAGGGATAAATTGTGGTGTATTTATGAGAAATTACTACTATACATATCAACACATAAATGAATCCATAAAGTAGTATGCTTAGTAAAAGAAGACAGGTATAAAAAAGAATGCATACCACATTATTTCCTTATATGATGCACAAGAATATGCAAAACTGAAAAAAAAAAAAAGGCAAAGCTAATTCACAGACAGAAGTCAAAATGGTGTCTGCCTGAGGCTGGGGGGCAAACTAGAGCATCATTAAAAAGAGAAATCCTTCTGGATGTGTACAAACACACATACCGGTACGTATAGATTCCAAAGACAATGCAGCAAAATAAGGTTCAAAAATTATGAATGTCTGTTTAACATTCTTTTCTTTTTTAATTTAAATTCAATTAATTAACACATAATGTATTTTTTTTAAAGATTTTATTTATTTATTTGAGAGAGAGAGAGGGAGACAAAGTATGAGTAGGGGGAGCAGCAGGCAGAGGGAGAGGAAGAAGCAGGCTCCCCACTGAGCAAGGAGCTCAATGTGGGGCTCAATCCCAGGACCCCGGGACCACGACCGGAGTCAAAGGCAGATGCTTAGCCAACTGAGGTGCCCTCATATAATATATTATTATTAACATTCTTTTTTTATAAACCCAACTAGAATGTATATTTTGTATAGTTTACCAAAAAGATGTATATGTTTTTATCTACCATATATATATACATATACTTCATATAGATATTTATAAAATGTTCACATATCGATGAATCACAACATTAATAAGGATATAATAATTACATCTTTTATTCTTGTCCTAAAATCTTTCTTATTGTCCTATTTTTCTTTAAATTGTAGCATATATTTTAATTTTACAAAAATATTTCTATTTTGAAAAAGAACAAACACAACAGTTGAGTTTAACCTCATTTCTATCTTCTTGATTTCTTATATATCATTTGCTTGGCTTTGAATCTATACCACGGTACTCTATATTTTTTTAATCTTTATTTCTTGATGAGCTTTCTTCTTTAAGGCCTTTATTTCGATCCTTCACCATTTTACCTTTTCTGCCATAAAATGCTGCCTATTTGTGAACATACCCCAATCACAGGCTATATTCCATACTTTTTTACCATAATGACCCTAAAAAAGAGTCTGAACACTCATTATGCAAAAGTACATCACCAGAGGAATGATTTGTGTGAAACTCTGAGTATTTGGGAATGTGAAGCTGTTTCATAAGCTGTTCAGTTTATCTAAGTGAAGCCAATTACACAACAAGAAAGACAGCGAGTTATGCAGCTTTTAGGGCTAGAAAACTTGCTAAGGGAGAATGACAGTTCCTGTCTGTGTGCTCGTGCACATAAGCTAAGCATGGAAACAGAGATACACCCTTTACAAAGAGTTCTTAATAAACAGTTGAAAAAGAATCACAAAGTGTGTATGTTTATTCATTATTTGACTCTCTCTAACACGAGGTGGCTCCATTCACGTACAGCATCACCTGTTCATTCACTCAGCAAATACTATACAGGAGGGACCATTAAGTTCCAGGCACTGAAAGAGGTCCCTGTCGACAGAAGACTAACACGACACTGTGTAAGGGTGCTATCGACCATAGGAATCTGTGTGCTGAGAATGACAGCGGACCTGGTGAGGGTGTGAGAAAAAGCTAAGTGACATAAATGAAGAAAAATGTCCGTTAGGGAGACTAAAACCTCAGAGAGACTTTCAGTCAACTTGTGTGGTATATAGTTTGCTTTTTTGGGTCTCACAGTTCTAATCACACTGTTATAGTGACTGGAGAATGCGTATCACAAAGAAACTTCAGGGGCGCCTGGGTGTCTCAGTGGGTTAAAGCCTCTGCCTTCAGCTCAGGTCATGATCCCGGGGTCCTGGGATAGAGCCCCGCATCACTATCCCTGCTCATTGGTGAGCCTGTTTCTCCCTCTCCCTCTGCCGCTCCCCCTGCTTGTGCTCTCTCTTTGTCAAAGAAATAAATAAAATATTTTTTAAATGGATTTCAAACAATGCATTATATGTCTGAATGATCTGACCAGTATCACAGCCTCAGAAAGATTACTCAGCAAATACTTACAGATTACCAAACATGACTTAATTGATCGGACAGTGGTGGTGCCTATCCGAGCACACCCAAACCTCAGCTACGGACGGCACTAGCTGCAAACAGTTGGCTGCCCCAACTGAGCGATCTCTTTCCCTATGCGTGGGAAAACACTGTTGCAATGAAAATTTTGATAGTATATTGTAACAGGTGGCCAATAATTTATCAAAACCAACTGGTATAGACTAATAAATCTTTTCCACAGTAAACTTTTGCTCTTATACATAGTATATATATTTTTTCACTCCTATGTTAGTTTATAGCAATCTGTTATTTTTTTTTTAAAGCTTTATTTATTAGAGAGAGAGAGAGAGAGGTGGGGGGAGGAGCAGAGGGAGAGCATTTTCAAGCAGCCTTCCTGCTTACTTCAAGAAGACTCCCTGCTAAGCGCAGAGCCCAAGGCGGAGCTTGAAGCCATGACCCCTGAGATCACAGCCTGAGCCAAAACCAAGAGCTGGATGCTCAACAGAAAGAACCACCCAAGTACCCCAAGCGCTGCTATTTGAAGCTCTCAATTAAATAATTTACCCTTTTAAGCTGGTCACTATAAAATCCCTCAGTGAGATTCTGATAATAATTTCTGGGCACGGAGCACCTGGGTGGCTCAGTGGCTTAAAGCCTCTGCCTTCCGATCAGGTCACGATTCCGGGATCCTGGGAGGGAACACCGCGTCAGGCTCTTTGCTCGGGAGGGAGTCTGCTTCCTCCTCTCTCCCTGCCTGCCTCTCTGGCCTACTTGTGATCTCTGTCTGTCAAATAAATAAATAAATAAATAAATAATCTTTAAAAAAGAAAAAAAATAATTTCTGGGCACTTTGTTCCTTATACACAATTGCAGCAATAACTGGGAAACAGTACTTTCAGGTTTCAACAATAACTAAGATAGTGCATTATGACTTGGAAGAGGATAGAGATAAAATACAGGAAAAACTGTATGGCTATACATTTTAAGAAATGTCAACTAATTTTTCGGGTAAAAAAGTGATTACAATCACATATTCTTAGTTACTAAAAGAATGTAGATAGTCACAACTATTTGTAATCGTACGTAATTGCAAATAATAGATTTCCCTACATAAAGGGGTTAAAAAAAAAACAGATCTACACAAACATAAATTCAACCCGTATTGTTTGCAACTGTTAATGCTTTGAAGTATTAAAAAGGCTTAAACACAGAAACCATAGTATGATACACTCTGAAATAGTTCCCATAAGGAAAAGCTAAATCAACTTCAGTTGATTCCCTCTAGCAATTTCAATCCTACTATATAGGATGTTTCTAATCCTTTTTTTATGTTGGTAGATATGCAACTCTAAAAACTGTATAAAAAATCAGTTAAGTAAAAGTTAAAGAAAAATATAAGCATACAGAATGGAGGTTTCCCATTAATGTCTAAAGGATTTGTTTCTGAGGTATACGGTACATCTATTAACTGTAACTTTAAAATATGTATTTAATAAAATATGACATGAATGTGAATATTGTGTTCTTTTCCCAACTTATTAACCAAATGTTGATCTCTTACTTTTGGAAGCATATTTACAAGTTCAGTGTGAATCAACTGCACACAGGCCATACATCTTATTTATGACAGATAAGTATATATCTTTATGCATATACATACATATATATGTATCTATATATATTTATATTTTATACATATATACATTATTCAAAGACTATGCTTTTAATAGGAAAAGACTATTAAAAATTTACCTATTTTCTAATCCCCCTTCATGAATGAGGAAAGTAGGAGAGGTAAACCTATAATATTCATGAAATCAAACATTTATTTTACTTAATTGTAATAAGTAGCAACACTGTACATGGTATTTTATTTTTATTCCATAACTACTCAAATGGCAACAATAACGTTCCACAAGCCAAACTGGATATTTAGGAAATAAAATAGGTAGCACCTTTCAAATCAGATACTAAACAGATGCAAAAACATGCAAGTTTAATTGCAAAAGGAACACTTGCTGCTGTTTCTTCAGGCAAAGCCTGAGGCTAATTACCTTTCCCCTTGGTCTCTGATGCGTTATAATAGCAGGATACAAAATTTAAAAGAGGGCTAAAAATTACTGTTCCAATAGTGAGATTACTAACATGCAAAAAATGAGAACTAAACCAAGTACACTAGATATATAGAAAACACAGATATGTTTTTGTGTGTATATGTTATAGGTGACAGCCAAAATGGGAATGAGGAAGTAAAACTATCCATTTATTATTTTACTAATTCTATTTATAATGTTCTTTGGAAAATAAACATTTTTTACCCATACAATCTTACACATTTTATAAAAGCAAATGATACCAGAAATAAATGTACGAAGTGGAATTTAAACATGCAAATAAAATTATAAGAATCTCCTTCCCTGGGACGCCTGGGTGGCTCAGGTGGTTAAGCAGCTGCCTTCGGCTCTCAGGTCATGATCCCAGCGTCCTGGGATTGAGTCCCGAATCCGGCTCCTTGCTCAGCAGGGAGCCTGCTTCTCCCTCTGCCTCTGCCTGCCACTCTGTCTGCCTGTGCTCTCTCTGACAAATAAAATTAAAAAAAAAAAAGAAAAAAGAATCTCCTTCCCTGGTATGCATAGGGATTCTAAATGTCTCTCCACAGACATATGACAGGATTTGGGGGCAGTAAAATTCTGCTGTGAAACTATCCCTGGCCCCCCAAGAGACTACTGAGGCACCTGAGTGGCTCAGGTGGTTAAGCGTCTGACTCTTTGGTTTCCGTTTCCGCTCAGGTCATGATCTCAGGATCTCATGGTTCTGAGATTAAGTTCTGCCTCGGGCTCCATGCTCAGTGCAGAATCTGCTTCAGATTCTCTCTCCCTCCCTCTCTAACTTCTTTCCCCACTCATGCTCTTGCTCTCTCTCTCTCTCTCTAAATTAAAGAAATAAAGAAAATCTTTCAAATAAATGAATGAATGAATGAATGAATGAATGAATAAATAAATAAATAAATAAATGCCAGCAACTGTTATTGTGACAACCGAAACACCCTGACACAAGCTCATAAACTCCCTTGGCCGGAGGCAGGAGTGAGGGAGGGTGAGGAGAAGGCTGTTCAATCAGCCCCTGGGTAAGACATGATGAAAGGGCTCTAAAGGAACAGGTGGAATTCAGTAAACCTGATCCTATCCTAGAGGCTAAGTGATCTTAGGCAAATCATTGTTCTCTCTGTGCCTCAGTTTATTTTCCTGGGATGTGAATTTAATAAAAGTTGCCCTGGAGCCTCACAACATCATCATATGGATCAAATGAGGCTGTGGCAAAAAAAAGCTTTATACAATGTCAAGTGCCTTCCAAAATGGTAACAATTTGTTCCATTTAACAATTATCCAATGTTGTACTTTTCATGGTTAATTAGGGACGATGTGAGATTTTTTTTCTTAAAGTATGTTATACTGTCTAATTTGAACACAAGTGTAGTAATTTAAAGGCTCTGATTTTCTTCAGTCATCCACGCCAGAAGCAATTCGAATCCTTGACCCTGTGTTACAGCCTTAATGAGGCTCCGGTCACCTGCTGGTCGCTCCAATGTCCAAGGAAAAGAAGCTGGTACTTAGCAGGGATTTAATAACCTCTTAAGGGCTGATTCAGAAAAATCTAGTCTTTTATAAATGACAACATCAACAATATGCCTGTTTTTATGTACTTCTGTGGATTCAGGAAACCACAGAGTTTTCCAGTCCATGGTAGTGGTTGTTTTTCCGCCCCCCCCCATGTTTTTACAAATATACACAAAAAATACACACAGTATCTCACTAGGGAAATGAGCATTTACATCAAGTACAAAACTGTCTCTTTTCTTAATTACTGAAGAAAACCTTGGGCCTCATAAAAAGCTTATAAAGCTGTCAAATCTTTAATGGCAAAGAGCAACATGTCACATTGACTGGCTGTGAACTTGTGCCATATACCTCAAGGGTGAGAAAAGGGGGCTGTCACTTTTCAGAAAGAATGGCGCTTCTGTAAGAGAGCAACAGAATTCATAGCCTAAATGTGATAATGCAATAATTACTAACAACAACAACAAAAAAGACTCAATTTCAGATTTGTTTACTAAAATTGCTTCCTACTTTTTAAATGTCTAATAATAGAAAGGCATTACATATGTACCTAATATATATGAAGTAAACCATTTAGATTCTATTCTTTGACATAAGCTTTCATGTCAAACACTAAAGACTCATATCATAAATCATTTATCAAAAACCAACAAAATTTACATTAAAAAATTACAGGCTAATGGTTCTAGGTATCAAACTTACATTTTGCTATTTTTGTGTCATACCAATTTCATACAAATAGCTTAGATTGAAATATATAATTACAATGAGATCACCATAGGTAACTAACTTCTCACATAAAAAATACTTTTTTTTAAAGAAAAATCACTTAAAACGAGTGACCTATACTTATCATTCAGATTGTAAAGCCATTAGTCATCCACCCAACCTCAAATTTTCTTCAAATGTGATTTTTCAAAAGACATCTGAAAATGATGTCAACATTACTGTCAAGCATTTAATTAAAATTTTAACAATTTATTAATACCCAATTTTATTAGCCTGTATTTATAAAAAAAAAAAAAAAAAGGCCTAACCTAAAACAAAAAAAAAAAATGATTTTCAACAACTGCTTGGAAAGTCTTACCACTGAAGTCACTGCAAATTCAAACACACACAAGACACACACGCACGCACACACACGCACGCACAGCTTAAAAGGAAATCATGCAGAGCACATTTCAACCAAATTTATCTGGGGGAAATTAAACTGGGAAATAGAGACCATTCAGGGCACTGGCAAAGTCTTCCTGCTGCTACTTTTCATTCGTGGAAGCGGTCAAAAATCTGTGTCCACAGATCCACTCGCATGTGGCATAGGGGTTGGTGGATTATTTATCGAAGGGATTTCTGTCATACTGGGATTAAGATGTCCTAAAAATTCCCAAGTGGGCAATTCATCACAACACAATTTAGAGAGCCACAATAGACCTCGGTAACAAAGTGGAAGTGAGTGATAGGTGAACCAAAACCCCCAGCTTGATCTAAAGAAAGCAGACAACATACACCAATGGTGTCAATCAAACTGTCTCCTGAACGGCCTCATGAATATGAAATAGGGAACAAACAGATTGGTTTTTCTTTCCTTGTTCCCAACAGTTATAAGAAGATATTCCAGCACTAATGAGCTCATTTCTGTATATACGCCAGGTAAAGTTCTATCTCGAATTCTTTCTTACAGTCAAAGAAACAAAACCAGGCATTGTTTCTGAAATAAGGGAGGTGGTGAAATGTTTCTCTTGTTGCCAAATTGCTCCCTCTGTAGCCACTGCCACATGTGTGCACTGTGTGAACCAAAAGACATTTCGCCTCTTTGTTTCTAAAAATCAACAAACTAAAGTACATTTTTGGCACTTTCAGACCAACATTTACAACACAATCTAAAAACATCCTCAATGTAAGTGTGAATCTTAAATCATCATGTTAATCTCTGAATTTAAAAAAAAAAGAAATAGCTTCCAACTATAAAGCAAGTGGCCTTATGTACCAGAATTCTTTTGAGATCAGCAATCATTAACTTAGAGTTTCTCAACTTAAATATAAAACCGATTTTTCACAGACGCTAATATAAAATGATGATAACAAGAACCCTGCTTGGGAAATAGCATGTACCATACAAATATTGTCACACAAATGAATCAAAAAGATCATTAGTAATGGGTGCATTGTTTTGCTTGTTACATGAGTTCAAAATAGCTCTCTTTAAAATAACACCAGATATGCAATACTTTGAAGCTTTAACTCTCATTTTATTTGAAGTATTCCTTGTCTACTCTATTAATTACCTGGACAGATACATATTTTTAACACTCATATATTCTGGATGGGTCTTAACAATGGATGATGAGACCTAGTATATAAGATCTTTTTTTTTTAATGCAGTATTATACTAAATCCTACGATTGATGGCATCTCAGATTTTAAAAACATTAGTGAGGGGCACCTGGGTGGCTCAGTGGGTTAAGCCTCTGCCTTTGGCTCAGGTCATGATCTCAGTGTCCTGGGATTGAGCCCCACATCAGGTTCTCTGCTCAGCAGGGGGTAAAAGTAAAAATAAAAAACATTAGTGAAACTATATATCCCTGCTGTTACTCTTATCTCCAAGCATGTTAATTATCTTTAGCATCCATTGTAATATTAACAACTTATTTTCCTGCATTATGCATTGGCCTGTATGCTTTGTCTTCTCAATGGGACTGTGAACTTATCAGAACAGAGACTAATTCTTATATTCCTTTTTGACCCTCTAATGCCTTACATAATCCTGGCACATACAATCATTCTATATGTAACCAGCCGAATAGTTAATGAGATTAGTGTGCAGCATGTAAACTTGCCTTTCTGTCCCAGCTTTCTGGGAATTTCTCAGTCTTAGATCACCACAATCTCTTATCCTTTCTGCATATACACCACTTTATAAATTGGCACATGATGTGGACTGAATGTGTGTGCCCCCCCCAAATATACATGCTGAAATCCTAACGCCCAAAATGATGGCATTTGACTTGGGGCCTTGGGGAGGTAATTAGCTCCTGAAGGTAGAACCACCATGAATGGGATTACTGCTCTTACAAAAGAAACCCTCAGAGAGCTCTCTTGCTTATTTTCCACTTCATAAGGAAAAAAGAAGTCAGCTATAGGTAACCCGGAAGAGAGCTCTCAACCAGAATCCAAGCACACTGACATCCTGATCTCAGACTTCCGGCCGCCAGAACTGTCAAAAACAAATCTCTGTCATTCATTAGCCACACAGTATGATATTTTGTTTCATATCAATATCCTCAGGGCTTCCCTAACTTAAAAAATAAGTGGTGCTCTTTTCCTTATGTAGCAATGGCTAGCTCACATGCATATGAGAGTTAAATGAGTTAATGGTTGCCATGTGCTAAGTAAAACATCTATCATACCCAAAGCACTGAATAAATGGACGCTATCACCAATATTAGGTACTAATAATGCAACTTCTCATACATGAGCAACATAATGTGAGGCATTTGGTCAAACAGCACGTACCTATTCTTTCACAGAACATTAATTAAAAAAACAGAATACAGTCCAACTTATAACAACGGTGCACATAGGTTTTCTCTTGTACAGAAATGGGAAGTTATTTTACCACAATATGGGATAAGAAAAACTTAAATATCAGGGTATGGCAGAATTAATTTTCTAAATAAATTAATGTATGTATGTATCTGTCTACTGCTTATTTTCAAAGAAGTTGAGCATCTGTTCATTGTTAATTTTCAAAGAAGTTGGCTCAAAGAACTTGCGTAAGTAAGTATGGATTAGGGGAAAGATGATACTGATAGGGCTGAGATTTGTTGTTTAAAAGAATGTTAGGTTAAGACAATAACTGTTGTCTAAACTTTATAGATAATTTGCCAATTTATTTCCAAGAGATAAATTTCCATTCCTTTTTAGAGAGATGTGCAAGGCAATTCAGAGATCTTGGCTGGCCCCATGCAATGCTCCCAGAATTCATAGTTAAGGTATAAATATGCCTCCCTAGTGTGGTTCCGGTCAGATCTTTGTCAGGGAGATGTTTTACTTCCAATTTTATCTGTAACAGACAAAGCTAAACATCAGTACAACTATTCTCCCTTGAGGGCTCTAAAATAAATAAATACATAAATACAATAACTGCAATCTTAGTCAATTTTATCTCTGGTTTTCTGAACAAAGAGGACTAGAGAAAACAGTAAATGGGGAAAATCATTCTTTGAACAACTTTCTTGGTGGGAATGAATAGGGATTCTTCATTCTTCCTCCTCAAACCGTCATTTGAGCAACTTCACAACTCTAGTTTTTCTCTAATATTAGGCTTAGTTTGCTATAGCTTTCCTAAGTGAGACCTCTTATCTACTACTTCTCTGTTGTGTGGATTGCTTAGGAGGCTGGTTGATATCAGGAGATTACAGGCATACTGATAAAAGTCACCATAAAAAAAAAAAAGAAATAGCTCTGGGAAAATAATAATAACCCTGAATTATAAGGTATCCTGAACAGTATGGAAGATGAGACTTCCTTTGTGCTAGGGTAGAAGTTGAGAATGTCTCTCCTAGGCTTTATAACTACAGAAGCAGTAATTTTTTTTTAAGATTTTATTTATTTATTTGATAGACAGAAATCACAAGTAGGCAGAGAGGCAGAGAGAGAGGAGGAAGCAGGCTGTCCGCAGAGCGGAGAGCCCGATGCGGGGCTCGATCCCACGACCCTGGGATCATGACCTGAGCCGAAGGCAGCAGCTTAAACCACTGAGCCACCCAGGTGCCACGAAGCAGTAATTTTTAACCTTCGCCTGTGACGCTGGCAATAAAGGGTCACACAAGCTGGGCACTGGAGACAGACTTTAGATTCCTGGATGGGTCTATGCAAGATTACAGGAAATATGGCTGAGTCCCAGGGCGGAAGGCAGACAACCAGCCTCTGTAGTTGGAAACATGGATTTCTGCAGAACTATCACTAACAGCCAGCTCAACACAAATTATCTAGGGACTTAAAATGTCCGTTCCCGGGGCACCTGGGTGGCTCAGTGGGTTAAAGCCTCTGCCTTCGGCTCAGGTCATGATCCCAGGGTCCTGGGTCCAGGTCTCTGCCTGCCTCTCTGCCTACTTGTGATCTCTGTCAAATAAATAAATAAAATCTTAAAAAAAAAAAATGTCTATTCCCTTCGAGCTAGTAATTTCTCCTGTTCCTAGGAAAAAATTCATTTGGGGAGGGGGAAGCATGAAGATATTCAACAGAATTATCTCACCATTCTCCTGCTGTTTCCTTTATTCCTACATGAACATTGTGAAATAATACAAAATTACTCAGTACCTGTTCCTTAATGAATGGAGCAATTACTTATGTGTTAGAATCAGTAGAACAGTAATAATATGTACAGTAGAAAAGATTTACTGAGATTTCTGTGTGCCAGGCATTGCGCTAAGAGCTTTCAAAGAATTATCCACAGGATGTGATCTTCACAGAAGTTCTATTAGATACCATTTTTATAAAACATTTTTATTTGTTGATATGGTTTTATTTACTCTGTGCACAGCATCTCATCCTTGATACCACCACCTCAATTTTTGTTGTGGGGCTACCTCTCCCCCTTTCTCAACCAATCCATTTGTTTGGGTGAGGGGGGAGTGCGGTGTTACCTAATAAGGGTTGTAACCAGGCCTAGTGGACACTCCATCATTGTGACCAGAGTGGGGGGATGCAAGAAAAGACAAGGGCCCCAAGAAGGGTGTCTATCACATATAAAAATACAGGATAACCAGTTCAATTTTAATATCAGATATACAACAAATCATTTCTTAGTGTAAGCATACTCCATGCAATGTTTGGGTCATAATTTTTTAAAAAATGGTTCATTGCTTATTTGAAATTCAAACATATTCAAATTTTATCTAAAAATCCTACAAGGAGAGATGGCAAGATTCTGGCCAGCACTTATACTGAACAATTGGATGGAAGGCACTTCACATTTTTCCCACAATTGCTATATTTGTAGGACATAAGCCTAGAGTTGCTGGCTGCCATCTTTTGTTCAATGGGGTAAGTCTGTTGAGAATGAAGCCTTCAGAGATTCAAGCAGAGATAATATTCTAATGATATCATTGGAACTCTTGGATCCATGAAGGCCTCTCGACTTTGGATTGGCACAATTGAAAGTTACTGTGCCAAGATATTCCATTCTTTACTCTTCTTTCTTTTTTTTTTTTTTTTGAAACATGAGTTTGGCTTCTGTCACATGAAACTGAAACATTCTCACCTAACTTGCCATTATTATTCCCATAAGTAAAGACACAGGTATTCTTTTTGGTAGATTTAAGGTCTCAGAGCAAGTATGTGGTAGATCTGAGATTTAAAACATGTAAGTCTGTATTTCTTTTTTTTCTTTCCTTTTTGTCCCTTAAGTAGGCTCCATGACCAATGTGGGGCTTGAACTTATGACCTAAGATGGAGATCCACAAGCTCTACTGATTGAGCCAAGCAGACGGCCCACAATCCTACTTCTTTAACAACATTCTAGACTGTCTTGTTAAAAGACAAATAGTTCTTTAGAAAATTGCAGAGAATCCTTCAAAAAACATATTTACCCATACATGGTCAAAGAAAGACACGCTTGAGTCTCTCATAGCTGACAGAATGGAGAATCCCATAGGTATACACATGCGGCTCACATATCTACAGGCAAATTTATACCTCCAAGTAACACAGAAGAAACATCTCTCCGTCCTCAGCTGGTCGTACTTCTATACAACCATATTCTTTCACTTCAAACCACTTGGCAGACTTGAAATCCAAGCTCATTAAAAAACAAAACCCAAAACAAAACCTGTTCACAATTAAAATTATAGAAGAAGATACATCTAAAACTTACACATCTAAAATTTGATCATGTCACCTTCCCGCTTACAGCCAAAGTATACTTTCACTGTGTTACCAGATAAGAATTTTAATGATCTTGCCACAGTCTACTATTCTATCCTTATCTCTTGTCAATCTCTAAGTGCACCTGCTGATTCATCATGATGAACTTCTGGCAGCTCTGTACCTGATTCAAACTTTTTTTTGGGGGGACTTCAAAATGGCCTAAGCTGTACTGTTTATGTACCTGAAATACCCTGCTGGCATCTTCTCCTCTTTCTGCCATTTGAAAAGGAAACGAATGTATCTCCTCCAAGAAAGCCTTTCTTGATCTGTTACCACCAGATCACTGGTGAGATAATGTTCTTCTATTTCTGATAGAATTTGAGGGATAGGATGCCTCCTTCATGCTGTATTTACCCCCTCATCACACACTTACGCAGACTCTCTCCCTGGAGAGGCTTAGCTGTGGCAAGGTGGCTTTCTATGTCTGAGTGCCACCAACTGCCAAATCTCCTAGCAGCTGAGAGAATAAGGCTTCCATCCTCAAGGGGGGCTCCAAGTGGGGATTTAAGTGGGGCCAATGGAGCACACAGTGCCCAGTCTCAAAGTTAAAGGGGTCTGGAATGAAACTATATCATCAGAGATCAGACAAAATATTCTATAATTTATAAAAATGAGGGGCACTTAGTTGGCTCAGTCTGTAGAACATGTGACTCTTAATTGCAGGGTCGTGAGTTCAAGCCTCACACTGGAGGTAGAGATTATTTGAAAAAAAAAAAAAACCACCTCAATGCAATAACGAGCATGATCAACACATCCATTTAAAATGAAAAATAGCATAAATGACTGTAGCAAATTCAGTGTACATACAGTGGTTCTGTTCATAATACATCAAAATTACTCCTTATAGCAAGTTATGTATCAAGAAAATCAATTAATTCTTAGTGTCTTAATAATCTAGTTAAGGGGTGCCTGGCAAGCTCAGTCAGTCAAGCATGTGACTCTGATCTCAGGGTCATGGGTGTGAGCCCCATATTGGGTGTAGAAATTATTTAAAAATAAAATCTTTAAAATAATAAAAATAATAACCTACTAAGCTAAAAAGCATCCATAAACTTCCAAAGGGTATAACTATTATGAAGCAATTTAAACAATAGAATTTGTAACTCCAGCATTATCAACAGTTTCTTTCTTTCAGGGAAATATCAGAAAGAAATATCACTTAAGTCCGCATTCCAAAGACAATTAATTTAAAGGAAGCTTTCATAAAAAACAGTTAACTGTATATTAGAATCATAGTAGCAAGCAGAATTTCTTATAATTTTGTTCCAAATACATCAAGAATCTTAGCCCCAGCATTTATATGTTACATTCCATGGAAAGAAATATTAGTTTCTCAGAATGTTTTAGTAATAAGTGATATAATATAAAATATAATTAATGTCTACTGTAATTCATGTACAATCATTTATAACTATTTTTAAAAATCACTGTTAAACCTTTTCATTTATTCAGTATGTTCTATACAGTAAGCACTTAAAATAATTTTAATTCATTAATACTCCATTAAAATCCAATGCCAGTCTTTTAATTACATTATATTTCTTCTTCATTATGAATTCTTCTTTTAGAAGAATTATAAAATTCTTCTAAAATCACCTAACAACAATCATTTTCTTAAGGCACTAAACCCAAAATTTCTTTTACCTAAATATGTTTCTTTGGGGGTGCCTGAGTAAGCATCCAACTCAATTTCAACTCAAGGCTTCTCGGGGTCCTGGAATCAAGCCCTCACACCAGCCTCTATGTTCAGCAGGAAGTCTGCTTGAGATTCTCTCTCCCTCTCCTGCTCATGCTTGCTCTCTCTCTCTCTTTCTCAAATAAATAAATAAATCTTTCTTAAAAAGGTTTTTCTGATTAATACTGCTATAATTTTTGCATCTTTTCTTCATCACTGGTTACATTTACTGATAGTAATGAAAAATTCTGTACAAGATAAACACTGCCTATGTACAATTTAATCAGACATAAAAACAGCAAACAAACAAATCTTATTGTGCCTTCAAAAAAAATTAGTCAGCCATTTTGCCTCAAATTGAGATTTTTCAGCTTAGTAGAGCACTTTCTCACTTAAATCACAGGTTACTTGGCCATATTGACTAACTATGAAACTATGGCTCTTCATTCTTTAGTGTGTACTATATTCAAAATGGAGAGGTATTATATTATCACCTTCAAAAAGTAGACCTTTGGGGGCACCTGGGAGGCTCAATTGGTTAAGCAACTGCCTTCGGCTCACGTCCTGATCCCAGGGTCCTGGGATGGAGCCCTGTGTCAGTAAAGTGGCGGGGGGTGGGGAGTAGGGGGGGTGGTCCCTGCTCAGGAGGGAGTCTGTTTGTCCCTCTCCCTCTGCCACTCCCTCCCCATTTGCGCACTCTCTTTCTCTCACTCTCCCGCTCAAATAAATAAAATCTTATAAAAATGTTTTAAAAAATTTTAAGTAGACCTTTCTATGCTATAGAGTTACATAGCTTCAAATATACTGAATCATACCACATATAGAGCTTTGGACACAGGCAAGAACATTGTTTTAAAGCATTGCAAATGAATGCTGTGGTTGAAATAATTTTTCATAAACAGGATGTCAGCTCAGGACCAATTTGAGGAGATGTTCCCGGTCTAGAATAATTGAATAGAAAGGTCAGAAGGAAACCACAGAGCCCACCAAAATGGAGATCAGCAAACTATTTCTTATCTTGAACACAGGCAATTCATTACAAAGCACTGATGTACTCAATTTGGTCTAGCATATTTGAAAAGTAATAGATGGCTTCGCTTTTTCCTTTTATTCTCCTGACATTCATGCCCCTTTTTGTTTCCAAACATTCCTTACATTGTTTTAATTTCTCAGCACAAAAACCAAATTTTTCAGACAGACTAGTAACAGTAGAATATGAAGCAGTTTATCAAAATCAATTTGGTTTGCTGTACACATATTCATGAGATATTTCATTGTATATTCTTCTAAACTTTCCTTTTCGAAAATTAAACTACTGATTTATTCTTCCTTCTATGAAGCATTCTGGAACTCAAAGCATCACAATAAGACAATGTACTCCTAAGAATGACTTCGCTTTTGCCAAATATTTTAGCTATGCGAAGACCAGACTTCTGGCAAAATCAAGTAAGGAGAGTACGATGAATTCAAAAGTAGCAAAAGGAGATGATGTTCCAAATAGGGAAAAATGTCCATAAATAGGCAACTAAATGGGGCGCCTGAGTGGTTCCGTCAATTCAGCATCTAATTCTTGATTTCAGCTCAGGTCGTGATCTCAGGGTTGTCAGATCCAGGAGTGGAAAATACCTAAGATTCTCTCACTCACTCTTTCCCTTTGCCCTCACCACCCCCTCCTCACCACACTCTCTTTCTTAAAAAGAAAGAAAGAAAGAAAGAAAACAAGCAACTAAAAAACTAGTAAATAAATCTAATGAATAAAAACTAAAACAAAACAAATAAATAGCTATGGACTCACTCATAATCTCTTCATCTTCAAACTGGCCATAAACCTAAGGGAGTATCACTAAAAGTTTAGGTAGCTGTAATACAGAAGGAAGGAAGGGGGGTAGGTGAGAAAAAAGAAGAAAGGATGGGGGGAGAGAGAGACAAAGGAAAAAGAATGGGAAGGAGGGAAGAAAGAGAGGAAAGAAAGAAAGGGAGATAAAAAGAATTCTGGGGAATTCAACAACTACTGTATTTTCGACAAAGATGATGTTGAAGACATTTTAAGTTACATTATATGATATCCTTTACATGCCAAATCAGTGGGAAAATAGCTCATAGTCACTTCCTATATAAAGTGCGACCTCCCTTATCTTCATAATGTCTGACTTTCTCCATTAACGACAGAAGCTCACATTCCTTTATTCCTATCACCCACCTGCCTGGCCTAGCTTGCGAGTGATTTTTAATTTACTCCTCTCAATCACCTCTTCTCTGATCCCTTTAGACAATATACTTTGAACTAATCTCAAGTCACCCACACAGGTGGCAGCAATCTTAAGCTGTAAGATCTAAACTAGGAAGCTAATCAGAACATGGAGAAGTCAAGATTTGTACTTGACATTACATTTCTATCTGTCACATCTTGTTTTCTTGTTTTGTTTGGTTTTGTTTTGTGAATATCAGGAAAAAGACTATGTCTCTGACATAAAGAACTTGCAGAGCTGGGTTCAAATAAACTAGATACAACATTTCCAAATTCAACCAAAAAATTATTCAAAGGAAAATTAAGCAGAGGCAGGAAATTCCACTTCAGGATACAGATGCGATTGCAATGGTCCTACTGCAGTTATTAGATTACAGCCAAGCAATATCTGCCAAGTCATGGTGAGGGTTCACACACATACACAATCAGAAATAATATTTTTATCATGAGAGTGACCAGATGTCCATCTTATTAATTTCAAGTAAAAGAAATGCAAAAATAAATTTCAAAGCTATTAAAATTCAGAATAGTTTCAGAGGCAAAAATATCACTAATCACTCCTTCTGAAAACTTTTCCCATTCTCTCTTCGTCACTATTGCTGTCCTCATCACCAGTGTCACTATAGACAAGTATTACTTCTGTTTTCTCCACCATGGCTGAGAAACAACAGCACAACACACATCCAGCTCGGTCTCATACGTTTACTGCCACTTGGTAGAAAGTGAGCTATTTTTCTCAAGAAATGTCAGGCTGTTCAAGTGGTTTATTTACGCCATGAGCCAACTTAAATCCATAACAGTTACATATTTTGGATTTTTTAAAGAACATTTTTATACCATGAAAATAAGGAAATCAGCCCAGCAATAGGAGAAAGGAGCCTGGGTAGCCAAGTTTTGCCTAAATGGTCTTCATGGGATCCTCTGTTTCAGGACAGCTCCTTTCCCTCCTGTGGTGTGGATAATTCACTGTAAATTGTAAGCATTTATCAAAGAGATATTTTTGGAATGTATTCTATAATCACATGGATAAAAGTAATATAGGTCAAATGTTCATGAGTTAGTAGAAAAGTATTTGCTAACTTTTTTATTGGCAATCATATTAGAATTAGCATACTTCACAAAATTATTTTATACATTTTTTAACTTAGAAAAGACCAAATGTAGTTATGAGAATATGTACTTAAGAGACTATGAGGAGAAGATGTACTTATTTTTTTTTCTATTTCTGTAGGGCTTACATGAAGGCATCAGGATCCCTTCTATGTCTACAATTGTGTTTCCAATAACAACAGAAAGTCATACATTTTGAGCTATTTAATATTTTTGCTGTTTATGTGTGACTTTTTAAAAAATATTTCTTTAAATATTTTTTAAGATTTTATTTATTTATTTGAGAGAGAGAGAGAGAGAGAGAGAGATAGCCAGAGAGAGCACAAGCAGGGACTCTGACTCAGGGCGTGATCCCAGGGCTCTAGGAACACCCAGGTGCCCCCATGAGAGATTTGAATATATAACAATTAAAAGATTATCTATTATGTATGGTATTTACTTTAAATAAAGAATTGTAGCTAAAAATCTAGGTGACATTAAGTTAGGTTTTAATATTTCAGAAATATTTTCAAGGAAAGTTGCTTCCTGGGACACCTGGGTGGTTCAGTCACTTAGTCATCTGCCCTCAGCTCAGATCATGATCACAGGATCCTAGGATCAAGTCCCACATAGGTCTCCTTGCTCAGCGGGGAGCCTGCTTCTCCCTCTGCATGCCTCTCTCTCTCTCCATCTCTTTCTGGAAAATAAATACATAAAAAAAAATTTTTTTTAGACATTAAGCCATTTTGGGGACCTGGGTGGCTCAGTTGTTAAGTGTCTGCCTTGGACTCAGGTCGTGATCCCAGGGTCCTGGGATCAAGCCCCTCATCAGCCGAGCAGGGAGCCTGCTTCTCCCTCTCCCTTTGCCCCTGCTGTGCTCCCTCTCTCCCTGTGTCTCTCTGTCAAATGAATAAATAAAATCATTTTTTTTAAATGTCATTTTCTTTGGAGTAAAAAAAAGATATTTTTATAGCTTTCTCACTGTCAATTTTTGTAAACATGAAAATGGTCAGAAAAGTTAAGAGTAATTTTAAATCTATTCATACTTAAATAAAAATTACAAACTTGATCCTTAAATTCCAACTATATTTTAGCTACGAAAATACCTGAGCAACTTTCTCATCTATGCATTACAATTTCACTATATCTTATTCTGATTTAAACATTTAAAAATCAATAGTAAAGGTACCTACAGAAGAACAGAATATCCATGCAAAAATACTTCAGATATTGAAGAAAATCCATGACGTTGCCAATGGATTTTCACATGTAGAATTTTTATATGTTTATAATTTTTCCTTTTCATGACATAAAGATTAACGTAGGTTTCTTAACTGGTTTCTTCTTTAAAAACAGAAATTAAAAAAAAAAAAAAAAAAAAAAAAAACCAGAAATAATGGGGGATTCCTGGCCAGCTCAGTCAGTTAAGCATCAGACCCTTGGTTTCGACTCTGGTTATGATCTCAGGGCTGTGAGATGGATGGAGCCATGTGTCTGGCTCTGTGCTCAGTGAGGGGTCTGCTTGACATTCTCTGCCTCTCCCTCTCTGTCTCCCTCTTCTCTCCTCCCTGCTCGCATTCAATCGCTCTCTCGCTCTCTCTAAATCAATGAATAAATAAAATCTTTAAAAAAAAATACAAAGCATGGTTTTTGGGAATGGCAGAAAGCAGTCTTAAATGAAACACCTATAAAAAGCACATCAGTCAGTTTGGGGTACTATGTATTATAAATTATCACAGACCAGGTGGCTTAAACAACAAACATTTGAAGTCTGGAAGTCTAGCACGTTGAGATCAGGGTGCCTGCCTCGATGGGTTCTCAGTGAAGGCCCTCTGTCTGGTTATGTCCTACATGACCATTACTGGATTCCATGGGTCCTGTTCTTTTTATAAGCACATTAATACTATCACAAGGACTCTCGATCTCCTCACGATTTCCTCTCACCCTCATTACCTCCCGAAGGCCCCACCTGCAATCCATCACACCGGGGGTCAGAGTTTCAATATATGAATTTGGGGGGAACAAACATCCAGTTCATAACAATAAGATTTGGAGTGCCAACATTTGTCTCTACCTCCCAGCAGAGATCACAGAGTATACCTTAGTCTTATGTATTTGTTAAAACCTACACAGAGTTCCAGAGATTTGCTGTCTTAGCAATACCAAGAAGAGTCTGAAAAAATAATTCTTCCCGAGAACTTCGTATTACAGGTCTGATACAAATCAAGAGTCATACTCATTGCTTCAAAAATCCATAAGATGAAGATTTGTATTCGAGTATCAGTGTAAAACTGCTTTTAAAAATTAGCTGCCTAGATTTAAAGGGATCTTCATTGTGTTTGGTTGAAGTCAGTGCACATCTTTACTTCAAGGACAAGAATTTCTTATACCAGGTGTTTCTCGAGAGGTTTAATGACCTCTTTAGACTCTTAAAAATTATTGAGGACCCCAAACAGTTTTGTGTATTTGGGTTATGTTTATTAATATTTACCATAATTTAAATTAAACTGAGAAATTTTTACATCATTATCTGTTCACCCATTTAATGAAAATAATAATTCTACTAGTAATTAAATGATATATCTTAATGAAAAATAGTTTTTAAAACAATGAGAAGAATGGAAGAAGTATGTAGTTTGAAAACAAAGAAATATTTTAATAGTCTTTATTAATAATGGTGGATGATCTTTTGTGATAACTGCACTAAAAATGAACAAGTGGACATTTCTTAGTTTCTTAAAGATTAGTGCATAGTGGGGGCACCTGGGTGGCTCAGTCAGTTAAGCATCTGCCTTCAGCTCAGGCCATGATCCCAGGGAGCCCCATGTTGGGCTCCTTGCTCAGCAGGGAGCCTGCTTCTCCCTCTCTCTCTGCTCTTCCATCCGCTTGCACTCACTCTCTCTCAAGTAATTAAATAAAATCTTAAAAAAAAAAAAGATTGGTGCATTGTGGAATCTGAAATCCTACCAATGAACTTTTCATTTTTGCTAAATTAAACCCTTTTGGTCTGTCTTGCACATAGGATATATCCTTTACAAGGGCATGATTTATACCTTGCAGACCCTCTGAACAGGTTCTGGACACTTCTAGATGTCTCTAGACCATACTTTGAGAACCAATGTGTTTGAGTATTTTAATGTAGACAACTTATAAAACATTGCTTCATTATACACATACCAAATAAATATTGTGTTTCAGGATTTAAATTACACATAAGACTCACTCCTAATACCTTTTCTGTAACAAATTCTCAAGGATTCTATAAGAGCTAACACAGGGCCTTGGATTTCCAATCTCAGAATGAAACAACTAGCTGCTGTTAAATCAGTTCACTAATTTAATATAAAAATATTAGTTTACTACAAATTCTAGTGGTATATTAAAGTGGCTTCAAGACAACTTAAGTTATAGGATATTTTATATAATGGCACTTTTAAAGTCAAGAGCCATGATTTTGATATAAAGAAAAACTCCCAAAGTCTGAAAGCTGAGCAGTTTGGGATAAAGAACAGCCCACCAGATGCAATGAAATGAAAATAAGAGGTTCCTATTAATCTATGTATAATGTCAAGGATTTTTTACCAGTAGACGAGGAATCCCAACCTCCATGCAGAGTTAATACTATTTCTTTGGGTGCTAGAAGAATATCATTGAAAAATGAGCAAAATGAGGATTCTGATGGGGGATGGAAAGAGATCAGACAAAGTGTTTGCAAAATTAAAAGCAGCAGCCCAAAGATGCAGCTCAAATCAGACAGTAGAATGTGGTAGGGCCCAAGAGAGTTACTGCCACATGGTAGGGATTCAGAAAACACTCAGTCAGGAATGGGACTTCTTGGAAGGGACTTCCAAGAAAATAATGACCAGAAACTGATATGATTCATGGTAGGTTGAGATCTGGGTGGCCAGAGTGAGCTATCCGAGACTACAGATAGGTTCATATATACCTCTAACGGCAGTCAGATACACCCATGACTCTCCATACTGAAGAATGATGACTTTTTTACTCCATGGTCAAGACAACTTTTCAGTTGTGTTCAACTTTAACAGAAGCAATGTTCCATCACAAATGCATTCTCCTGTCTGAAGACTTCTCTGGCATCCTCAAGACACATAACTGATTACTTACTGCTTTCTAAACTTAAAATAGAAACTTAATTTTTTCCTTTGATATAGGTCATTATCATTTATTATACTCTTGTAAGTAGGTATGTCTTAATCATTGTTTATCCCAAGTAGCTAATATACTACCTGCCACATACTAAGTATTAGATAACTGCAGCAATTATTTATTCAATTAATAAATACCCAATTCAAAGTTAAACGTTGTTTCAGGGTTTTTGTTCTTGTTATTTTTTGGTTTTGTACTTTCCTTCTGTTTTTTTTTTTTTAAATGCAAACTACTGCTCATCTTGTTCCAAAATAAGTTTTGAATTTCCCCTTTTTTTCTTTTATTTTCAATGCATTGGATTTCAAAATTAAAACTACAAAGCCTCAGCAGAGAGACAGTTGGGAGTACAGAGGAGGAGGAAATAAATGAAAACAAAAAATTCTAAAACTTACTACACAACCTCTTGTAGATTCTCCTCAATCTACCATCCTTACAACTTTTATCCCCGAGGTACCCACTGGGCTGGAATTTATAGTATGTGTGTAAAAAGAAAGTTTAAACATAGCCGGGTAGTGAATGATGTGCTGTATTTGTCATTTCTCTTTCTGTCTTCTATTTTCAGCTACAGAAAGAGCATCATGCTATATTTCCACTTCAAATGCATGACCTTGGGCAAATCATTCCTCTAAATGGTAATAATATATTCCTTTTCGGGCTGTTGGGTGGATTCGGCAATATGTATGGAAAGCACCAGGCTCGTGGTAGGTATTTAATATATTATCGGGCCTTTTTCTATACCTTCAACCATTATCAGGCTAGGCCCAAACACCATCCTTTCTAACTGAAACCACTGCAATAGTTCCTAAGTAACCTTCTTCATACCACACGTGCCCCCCCATGCTCCACACAGCAACCACAGTGAGGTTTCTTATGCTGTAAATCACATACATCGCCCTGTTGCTCCATCCGGGGGCTCCCTGCACCTGTTAAGGCTGACATGACACACACCACCCAGCTGCCAATCTCATCTCTCAGTTTGACATTCCTACCCCTGGCCTCCAATTGGATCCTTGAACACGTCAAGCATACTCTGGCTTTGGAGCCTTGCTATATACCTGAAAACCCAATGCCTGGAGTGCTCATCTGTTCACTTCTCACACTTGACTTCGACTGTCGGCTCCAACATCCCCTCACCAGCTGGCATTAGCAGCCTCCCTCGGCCACACCCCATTAATGTTTCTTTCATTGTTACTTGTCCGGGATCTAGGGCAGTGCCCAGCACACAGTGATCCCCCCAAACTATTTGCTGAATAAATGAATATATTATTGGTAATAATTTCTAAAATTCCAGGTTGCATGCAGCAGAATTATAAAATCATGGAGAAACATTTTTCCTTCGCTTAAATTAAAAAATAAGAACAGCTTTTATCACCTGGGCGCTTATTTACTATACACAAGGCATTAAGTCATTTGGTCTTCCCACAAAACGTAAAACAGAGGTAGAATCATTGTCCCTATCCGGCAGGTTAAAAAGCCGAGGTTCAGCCAGTTATATAACTGTAACAGTAAATAATGGTCTGGTTTTGACCTCCAGCATTCCAGATCCAGAAACTAATCACACACTAATTTCCAAAAGGAACTCCCCAACAAAAATATCCTGGTCCCCTCATAACATTCATTTCCTTGTAGGGTTCATAAAATCATTTTTATCTACTGTTACCATGTGTCAAATGATTTGTTACAATTCAAAGAGCATTTTTTTCCTGTCATGTTAGGAAGGGTAAGAAATAAGACAGGACCTATTTCTCAGTCAGCCCACACTTGATAGTTCATAGAGGTCTGAGGAGACGTAGCTCCCTGTCTTAACAGCAACTGTGTGAACTGCTCCTGTTCATCAATCATGTAGTGGCTGTTTACTCGTCCCCAGGCCACATCTCTCTCCCTGTGGCATCTGGATCTTCCCCTCAGCAGAGCTAAAACGTGTAACAACAGATGAAACTTCTGCTTCTATTTGGATGTGAAATTCAAACCCAAGTTGGAATGTCCCACTGTTGGAAAACAAATTTAGATCACTAATGAGATGCCAAGTTTCTGCGTGATAAAACCATCCAGTGTAAAAAGACATCAACAACTGACTGTCAGGACAAAAATTAATACTAAGAATTTATACTTAACATGTAAGTATAAATGAGTATAAATTTTCTCATTTATACTTACATGTTGTCTAAGTGACCTTGTTACTTTGCTGAGAAAGTGGGTTAAATGGGGAAAACAAACTGACAGAAAAAATGGAAGGAGCAGCAAGAATTAGGAACAGAAGCGTTTATGTAACGTACAACACACACTACATGCTCTGCTGATTATGGAATTAAGTCACTGTGGACACAGCTAGGAAATAAGGGAAGAAAATGCTAAGAATTAAGAAGCAGCCTTTTTTTATTTGTGTGCCCCTGAAAAAAGTAGCTGAGTGACTTATCTCCTCTGAACTTCAATAAACTTGTTATAAAATGAAACAAATTGCTAAGATTTCCCTTAACTCAAGTTCACTGAAGAAGAGCGCTGACTCCGAGATTCATGAACCACCTACAGGAATTAGATTCAGAGGTTTCATCAATTTCTAAAAACCATTCACAAAATTCTGTGTATGTATGAATGTATCAATTTTTCTATCCCCCACCAATTTTTCAAGGGAATCCATGACTGAACAGAGGTTTAGAAGAAGACTGTTCAATATAATTGTGACAAAAAAGTTGATATTTGTATATTCTATATGCACATATACACATATATATGGAAGAACATTATAAAACATGCAATCAAGCCTTTCCTTTGGGAAATTACCATACGGCATAAAGGAACATCAACCCACCCTCTATCAGAGTACAGCTTCTAAACTGTTGGCTTTACCAACATGTTTAGTAAACAGAGGTATTCCTTCTGATTCTTATTCTCTTTTAACATGAGGGTATTTCTAAAATGGGTTTTAATTGACTACCTAAGCATATTAATTAAGGCTCTCCATGCAAATGGAGACTTGGGATAGGACCAAGGTCTTTAAAAAAACTAAATGCTAATCAAATTATTGTTCACACATCAATTAAAATAAAACCAATTTCAAAAGGTAAAATATGTGTTAGGAAACCCAACATAATTCTACTTTAACATGGTTTTAATACCAAATATGAAATTAGTAGTTCTTTAATGTGTCCCAGGTAGTTAGTTGTTTAGTTGGCTTATAGGCAATTAGCTTTTCTCTGACATCTTTTGCAAAGCCCAGGTGAGTAACAGTCTCATTGTTGGCCAAGTAACTTTCTTAAAACAAAGATGCATTGATTCACAGAAATGCTTATACCTGAAAATACCATCACCAACATGACCACAGCCACGTCATTTATTGAAGGCTGACTCACACTCGGCTAGGCTTTTCATTTTCTCATTTGTCCTCACAACAACCCTTCAAGAGAGAGATTGAACTGCATTTTCGATGAGGTAAGCAAGTATTACCGAGACCTCTTTTCTGAGATGAAGGTTCTTCCTATTGCCTATTCTTTTCATTGAAAAGGATGAACTGATTTAACTTCTCAGGCAGGTGTGCAGGCTCTGAGACACTCTGTCATCCTGCTAGCATATTGGCTCTTCAAAGGGATCGATTAAAAAGCAATTGAGCCACAGGACCAATGAAGTCAGCTTCCTGAGTACAGACGAGGAAAGAACTCACTCAATCATCCATTATATTAGAAATTAAAACAGACCCCAGGCCAAAAAAAGCAATTAATACCCTAAAGGAAGAAGAAATATAGGATTCAGAGGCTTAATTCCGTACCTATAGACCTGGAAAGTATCTTAGTATTTTGTACCCCTCAATTAAGCCCAAAATAGTGTGTTTTTATATACTTTGTTATATACTGAGTATTTTCAACATTCCTTCTAAATGAAGGATCACTTGAGCCAGACACAGTGTTACAGTGTAACTTGTAATATAAAGATTGTCTTAAAAGGCCCTCCCTTTGCATTATATAAAATAGATAAATATTATCATTTTTATCTACATAAGGACAGTGGACAACTTTATACCACCTGGATACTTTTTACCTTCTCAAAATCTGTGTTAATAATTAAAAATAAATTCTTTTAAAATCTTGGATACAGAGTAACAAAATTGAAAGATGTTGCTACAGAGGTCAATATAGCCTTCAGATATAAATAGTTGAAAAAGTAGTAAAACAGATCCATTCCACCACTTAGGGAGAAGAAAATTATTAATTCTAAATGAGCTACGGACCTTCAGCCTAAAAGAACATGGCACAGGCTAGGAGAAATTGAAAATTGGTCAGCTGAAACTATTTTCATGGTCTTAAATAACTCACGGAAAAGAACAAAGGGGCTTTAAGACCTGAGATACACGAGTGCAGCTGATCTTCTGAAAGGAAAGGAAAATAAACTGTATAAATGACAAAGTTGAGAGTTTGCTAGAAATTCTGGACCAGGCTCTAGGATGATGGGTTTGGAGCCCCAAGAAGATAGAGTCAAACATCAGGGTAGTGATTGGTTAAGCAAGCTATTAAATTCTCTTTCAAGCCTGACATTACAGATGTAACCATAACAGGGACTTGGTTTGGGTTCTTTTGATAAGCATGTTATTAGAAAGATGACCGGAAATTCACTAGATGAGCGCAGCTTAATAAAAATATCCCATGAAGGTGTACAGCCTGGTGGTTCAGAACGATTCCTCCAGATTTCATTAGATTGGCTTCTACTACTTACTCCAGGTCCATAATCCCTCACCTAAAATCTTGAGACCAGACAGTTTAGAATTTCCTTTCCTTTTTTTTTTTTCTTTTAAGATTATTTATTTATTTATTTGACAGAGATCACAAGTAGGCAGAGAGGCAGGCAGAGAGAGAGATGGAGAAGCAGGCTCCCTGCTGAACAGAGAGCCTGATGCAGGGCTCTATCCCAGGACCCTGAGATCATGACCTGAGCTGAAAGCAGAGGCTTTAACCCACTGAGCCATCCAGGCGCCCCACATTCCTCAACTTCTTTTTGTTTTCACACTGCCTTCTACCTCAGGACAAACTAGAGAAAGCCAATTCTGCTCCCCCAACCGATCACGTAAGACGCCCTGCTTCTCACCAGCCCACAGCAGGCCGCATGACGTTCCCAGGCCAACATCCACCAACCAGAGCACAACTGAGGCCTTCCATTTTTCCCCCGTGCTTTCCCACTGCCGGCCTTACCTCCGAGTCTCTACCCATTGCAAGCAATGGTGGCTGCTAGAGAAAGTTCTGAATAAAGAACCTCTGTTTTTGTTGGTGGTGGTATGATCTTCCACAAACAGCATAATAGACAAGGAACATGAGTGTTAGAAGGACAGCTCCATCTCCTGTTAACATTTTTCCAATGAGTCACTTACTTTGCTAATTTTTAAAGTCTGTGTTGAAGTATAACATCGTAAAAAGAAAGAAAAAAAAACCTAAGTGTCAAAATCAGCGAATTTTCACACACTGAACACACCTGTGTCATTAGTATGCAGGTGAAGAAAGTTCAGGTAACTGGCAGCCCCCAAACACCCTCTCTTGTTGAGTCTTCCCCCAAAAGAGCAACCTCTATGCGTGAATACCATAGCGTAGTTTTGCTTTATACTTTACTGACAGGGAATCAGAGAACAGTATCTATATTTGGTGTCCAGCTTCCTTTGCTCAAAGTTATGTTTCAGTTTTCCTTACTTTTATAGGCTTTCACCGCCATGTGATATTCCAGTGTAATAAATGTACCACAACTTAAGTTCCCATTTCACTACTGATAGACATTTGGGTTGTTTCTACCTTGGGGCTATTAAAAATAATGCTGCTATGAACATTTGACTGCCATCTCTTTTGACAATTTACATATTTCTTCTAGAAACATATCTAACAGTTGAACTAAAGGATTATAGTGTGTGCATGTGCTTCAATTGGATAGAAACAAAATTATTCTTTAATAATAAAAAAATCATGGTGGGCATGTATTTGTGCTTAACTAAAGGAGGGAATTTACTGTCCAAACAGGCACAGCTCCAACCCTGTATTTTCTATTATGCTGTTATTTTTTTTAAGGATTTTAATTATTTGCCAGAGAAAGAGAAGGAGCACAAGCAGGAGAACCAGCAAGCGGAGGAAGAGCGAGAAGCAAGCTCTGCTGAGCAGGGAGCCCGATGCAAGACTGCTGGGACTCGATCTCAGGATCCTAGGATTATGACCTGAGCTGAAGGCAGACGCTCAACCAACTGAGCCACCCAGGTGCCCCGCTAATGTTATTTTTTTAAACCATATTTTTTCCCAAGGGAGGAAAAAAAAAAAAAAAAACCACAGGTATTATGCCAGTTTTACTTCTACAAATATATAGGCTATGAGAAATGTAAATTACATCTACTAGAAATATGCATATCTGAGAATACCAGCGTAATAAAAGCATCCTTGGCTTCCTTTTTATGTCATATAAAAAGAGAAAGAAGCTGCTTGCATTTTAGGGAGTCTTGAAATTAAGCGGGACAAACTTCTCACTTATATAAACTGCCTGAGGCAGGGACCTGGCCAAATTCGTCTTCATATCCCCTCCATCCTTACCTCAGGTACACAGGAGGCTCTGGCTAAATGTCCGCGTAATAAATGAATCCTCAAAAAGCCATGTCAGCAAGTGTTCCCCTTGAAATGTTCTTTTAAGGAGGTGGTAGGACAGTTGATAAAATTCATTAAATCTGCCTTCCTAGCCCTCCCTTTGTTGTTTGTGCTTCTAGCCCTAAAGCACAGGGCTGAAAACATGCAGAAAGGCCATGCCCCTCTGTGGGAGGCTGAGAAGGGCCTGAACCAGAAAAGAAAGGAAAGTAAATGTTTACCTTCTACTCCCTCTGCCTCAAGAGACTCCCCTATGCATTCACATGGATGCCCTCCAACCCTAATAAGGCTGGATGAAGCGAGATTCTGCTCTATGTGGTTAGAGCTAGAGTTGCGCCCAAGAAAGGGTAATAGCAAAACACAGATTAGTCACCAAACCTGGAAGCTTCCAGAAATCATAGCATATTCATAGTTGCTGCTCCATGAACTGTGCTTATAAAAGAAGTTACAATTAAATTAAAAAAAAAAAATCTTAAAAAAGGTGGGGGGGCGCCTGGGTGGCTCAGTGGATTAAGCCTCTGCCTTCTGCTCAGGTCACGATCTCAGGGGCCTGGGATAGAGTCAGCATCAGGCTCTCTGCTAAGCAGGGAGCCTGCTTCTCCCTCTCTGCCTACTTGTGATCTCTGTCTGTCAAAAAAAAAAAAAAAAAAGCCAACAACTTTAAAATTTAAAAAAAAAGTTAGATTTACCTTTAAATTTACTAAGACATATTTAGGTCAAATTTCAGTGATCTCTTTTGGAGAGAACCAAACACAGAATTCCATGGCAAACATCCAAATTTTGCAAGATTTTAATATGCTGCCGTTAAAAAGTTACATTGTACAGTAAACAGAAATCAGTTTGCTGGGAAAAATGTTCTTGGTCTAATTAAAAAGCAACTCTTCTTATTTTTCATTCAGTACTCTTTCCCTCTCCCTCCCCACCTCACCTTATCCCAAAGGTAAAGAACAAAATTATAACATTAAAGGAACATTATCACCCCAAATTCTAACACCTTAGTTCAAGAGATGTTTACATGTTCCTAATTCTTATAAAGTCTTTGTTCAATTATATAGTTATAAAAATAATGGTAATCATGATATGCTTGATTTATACTTTTCTCCGTGAAACACTGCATACTTAAACAAACACTTCAAAATATTTGTTTTTAGATTATATAGCACTCTACCCATCAGATAAATTCGAATCCTAACTACTCTACTATTATGTGACATTCAGGCCACAATCTTTTACTATTCCACGTTTGTGACTTCACAGCCTTTTTTCTATTTTTCAAATTATTTCTTGAGGAAATAATTTGAGCAAAAGTTCAAAGGGAATGAACACATTTATTGTTTCTAAAATAATTTTGTCAGTTTTACAAATTAAACAGTCACAGAATTAAAATATAAATCCAAGTAGCAGATGAAATTAGGATACCATCCTCATTTAGCCCATTCTCACATCACAGTGATAAATGCCATCTACACCATAGAGATGTTTCATCTGGCTAATGCTCTCATAAAATGATGCATATTTCAAAGTAACAAATGTTCATTTCTTTGTATTGCCAACAAGCCAGAAAACCCATCCATTTCTAACAGCAGACTGAGGTAAGATCTCCATGGAGGAAAAAGAAAAAAAGAAAAAACAGAAAACTAAACAAAAAACTAAATTTTACTGAAAACACATCCAGTGCCACACCTTATGCTACAGACTTTCTCATGTCTCATCTACTTTAAGGCTTACAATTACATAGTAACCACTTCTGTTTTTACAAAATTCAGGATAAAGCACAGGCGACATTGTTTCTACTGCAACAGCCCAAAAACACAAGAAAGGAATTAACAAACTAATTACAAAGATGCTTCAAGACCACTTTCAAGCAGAAGTGTTGGAACATGTAAAATCTGTTAGCTAACTTCTTATGACATATAATATTTTAAGTGGCCACATAGAAGACAATTTTCTCTTTCCTGGCTGAGGGGGCAAAAACCATTTCATAAAGTCTATTTAGGTGAAATAAGGCATTCTAAAGCATCTTAGAGTGAATTCTGTATAGAAGTATGTTTCAAAGCACATTTTTAACTTCGACAGGTCAATATTTTCATGACCAATTCTAGAATTTTGTATAGGTGTCTACAACTTTTTTTCCTAATTTAACTTACTGTTGAAAATAGTCTACATACAGAAAAGTGTACAAATCACGACTTGAACAAGGTAAAAGTTCTCATATGGAGCACTTAAATCGAAAAGACAGAAATTACTAGCTTTCCACAAACGTCCCTTGTGCTCCAACTTCTAACACCAGAGATGAGTTTTGCCTTCACAGATGTTTTTTAATCTAGCAAAGCTCTGATAAATTTGTTGTGACCTTTATTGAAGTATTCATTTAATTTCTGCTAGCTCTTCCATTTCTTCACTGAAGAGACAAGTTTATCCCATGTGATCACAGAAAGTGGACCTGATGAAAATAATAATATGAAATTGGCACTGATTGAGACAGACTTTGAATGTCAATCATTGGCACACACTATACATTGTAAGACCCTTAGTTCCTCTCCACTCTTAACAACCACATCAAAGCCAAAGAGACTGTTTAACTAAAACAACTCAGAGATAGTAATTATATTTGCATAACATGATTTATTTCTGCTTAGTTCACTACCATCTGTTTTCATATTTTAAGTAGAAAGGTTTATACATAAAACAATCTTATATAACGTTCACATGCTATTTTAAAGAGCAACTGGCCCAAATCCATATTATTTTTTCTATGTACATAAAGTTGTTTCCAAAAAGTAGGATGTAAACTCTCCACACCAGTATTTTTTTTCAGGAGGAATCATTTAAGTCTTATCACAGTGTTGATAATGAAAATTGCTTGTTCCATTTCCATATACGTTAAATGAAATATGCATAAAGACATATACTTCCTGATATCAAATATTTCAATCCCTAAAGAGAACTTAAAACATATATTGAACACAGGAGAAAAAGAAAACAAAAATTTACTTTTATTAATGTTTATTTTCTCTGAAATGGCTCAAGATTCTTTTTCTAATCAAGAGTAAAATAGAATTATGTGAAAAACTAGATAATTATTTTAATAAAAATGTTAGGATTTAATTACCAAAAGCACATATACATATAGTTTATGCTGGTTCATATCCTATACTATCTTAATAGGTTTTACATATTTAATAAGATAAAACAAATGTTAGGATTTAATTACCAAAAGCACATATACATATAATATATGCTGGTTCATATCCTATGCTATCTTAATAGGTTTTATGTATTTAATAAAATAAAATACAACAAATGTTTTATTTATATAAACCTGATCATTTATTTACCTACCTAAAATATTACATATTTGACCACACATTAAATATCTGTTCAACAAATTGATGTCTTTATTATATATTAGACTATTCTGTGACCTATGATTTTTGAAATCACAGCCTTAGAATTTTCAACAGTATCATTTTAGAAAAAGGTAACTATTCTTCAATCTTGGGAATTTTACATTATTTGACCACAAGGGGGCCATAACTATCTTTGAATTTTTTAGAAAACCCAACTAGCAGAGAAAACTGAAAATGGATCCAATCAATTCAAGAAAATGAAGTAGTTGACATAAGAAAACATTTATTAACATAAAAAGATGACTGCTGAAAGTGAAATGAATATGAATTACCTTGGTCTGTCCCATATATGCTATGCATTTGCAGAGAGAAACTTTTTCCTACCTGTCTTTCCAAAACAGGCATATCCCTATACCTTCTGGACTCATAACAGAGCTTCCCTTTAAACATTTATTATTAAATATGACAGTTTAGGAGAATTACTCATAAAGATGTAATTTTTCAAAGGCCACAACTTACCACTTGACAAATAATCTCTATCCATACCTAACTCAAGGGCCAGTGGTGAAATGAGAATGAGTAAAATTACCAAAACACGGCCACCAGGCTAAAGAAGCAAACTAAAAGATTAAAGTCCTGGGGCACCTGGGTGGCCCAGTGGGTTGAAGCCTCTGCCTTCGGCTTGGGTTGTGATCCTAGGGTCCTGGGATTGAGCCCTGCATCGGGCTCTCTGCTCATCCGGGAGCCTGCTTCCCTTCTCCTCTTTCTCTCTCTGCCTGACTCTCTGCCTGTTTGTGATCTCTGTCAAATAAATAAATAAAATCTTAAAAAAAAAAAAAAGATTAAAGTCCTAACAGTGGTATGCTTTAATTCTGTTCCTTTATCTTTTCATTAAAATTACCAAACAGGTAGGGTGGTAAACTCTAGAAAGCAACTAAACGTTGTGTTCAAATATTCTCTATGGGTACAATGAGCAAAGTCAACTCTTCTCTCTGTAGACAAAAATATCATGATGATGCTTTTCTCCTTAAAGAAACATTCTGAACCAGTGCTAATATAAAATGGAACTAAACCAATTATCTTTTAATCCTTTAGTTAGTGCCTGAGAAAATGTGATCTGGCACAGCAAAGGGAAATAGACTTTCCCTGGCAACATGATGGCAACATTAAGAATTCAGTAGATCAAATGATCGTTTAATTGTCAATAACTCATTCTATTATCACGCTTTAAGTTCTGTGATACCAGAGAAGTGAAGTGTTGATGAAGATGTTGATGATGATGACAGTAACGCTGGAATAACTAAAAATTAGTCATCTTAAGAATACTGATCACTCTATCAATGACAGTTCTAACTGTATCTTTAATATTCATGCTTGTGCTTTCATAATGTTTAAATTCATTTCATTTTTCTAGATTTTGCCTATAATGTCAAGGAACAATGCAAGACCGCTTTGGTGGCTGGACACTGGAGTCTGTAGCAATAGTGTCATACCCAGTCAAGGGGATAAAACTGGACTGCATGTATTCCTAAAATGTCACTGTGGATGAGGCCCAATGATGTCTCTGAACCAAAGAATTGAGATTTCCATGCATCACACTTCCCATCTATCTAATGGAAATATGCTGCATGTCCAGAGCTGAGTAAGGGCCTTACATGAAGCAACACTATTAACTTTCCACTTAGTAAGTGAAAGGCTTAGAAATGAACCGAAAGAAACAGTCTAACCACATTCGGCAACATTCTTAGTCCTGTGGCACCATTCTAACTGAAATACTTGTTTATTAAGGAGAACCAGTATTTAAGAACACAGAGCAGAAACACAGAAAGACCTCTTTAGAAACTCCTAGCAAGTTACTAGATAAATCTCGAATTATAGAAAATGAAAACCAAGTCCCTAGGCAGGAATTTTTTTTTTCTACACAGATTTTAAGAGGCTCTGGATCCATACTGTAGCATAGGCTCATAATCTTCAAAAGGAAAAGAGAAACAATGTGATTCCAAGAGCCAACCTGAATTAAAAACAGTGATGATCAATAGTGTACTTGGCATCTGTATTCCAAACTGGTAGGTACTCAAGTCATGCATAACTAATGCACAGTCTTTCCTACTTGTTTTTCAAATGACCTTCAACAAGTTGCACTTGACATTCACAAAAGTACACATTCTCTCTGATGCTATTTCTCTCCTTAGTTTTAAATTAAATGTGACATTCATAATTTAATCTCTACGCTAACCAATTGTATATACCAATTGTATAATTTTAGAAAAAAATTGACTTGGAGTAAGCATTTTCTTCATTGATTTAAATTAGAATGAAGAATTCACACAATGGTATTAGAAGCTTTTGTCCCTTGCCTTTTAGTTATGTTTCTTACATTGGGCTATTTCTAAAAGAATCTAACTTGATACAAAACAAATGGAAGAAAAACCTTAGTATTTTTTAAGTGTTATCTGACTGACGTGTTCTTTTTTATTTTTAAAGATTTTATTTATTTACTTAAGAGAGAGAGCGAGAGAGCATGCACATGAGGTGGGGAGGGGAAGAGCGTCAAGCAGACTCTCCACTGAGTGCAGATTCTGGGATCCCAGGACCCTGGGATCATGACCTGGGCCAAAATAAGACACTTAACCAATTGAGCCATCCAGGCACCCCTGACTGGTAGTTTATTGGTTCTTAATAATATTTCTTCACTTAAAACATTTTCATGCCATAAAACTAATTTACCATCTACAGAAGGTGATTTTTATTCTAAATTTTGAAACTGTATATTGAAGAGTCAAATAAACTAATAAATAATCCAATTAGCAAGATCTTGCTTGAGGAGACCTGCTTCCTCCACAAATGCTGGATCCACTTACATTTCTACTTGAGTATTTTCATACATTTATAAATAAAAGTGTTCTTCATTTTAACGGTCCACATAAATCATATACTAGCAGCAGTAAAAATAAAAATTATTGCACTAATTCTATGACACAATTAATATATTTTAAAGTAACTTTTTCTAACAGCTCTTTCCTTACTTATCCAGTGCTCATGTAAATTATGCAAAAACTCAGAAACAGAAAAAACATGTTCTAAACCTTAAAAGCAACTTTTCAAATCTCTTTGCATGCTTTATAAAATTCCACATACAAAAAATCCTTTCCTTTCTTCTCTCTCTCTCACTCTTCTTTTCTTTTCTTTTTTTTAATATGGGGTAAGGTCAGAAACTAAACAGAAAATCTAATACCAAACACTTATTTTTTTAAAGATTTTATATATTTATGTGTGTGTGAGAGAGAGAGAGAGACAGACAGAGAGAGACAGAGAGAGAGAGAACATGCACAAGCAGGGGGAAAGGCACACAGAGGGAGAAGCAGGCTCCCTGCCAAGCGAGGAGCCCAATGCAGGACTCGATCCCAGGACCCTGGGATCATGACCTGAGCCAAAGGCAGACACTTAACCCACTGAGCCAACAAGGCATCCCAATATCTAATATTTCTTAAAACTAGCTTGGTGAATTTTTACTGAACACAAGATACCAGAGCTGCATGTGTTACTGGCAAAATATCAGACACACACACAGACACACGGATACATATTTCTGTTCTGGTTTTTTGTTGTTGTTGTTATTTTTTCCCCTATCTTTTGTTAGTCCCTTCCCCCCCCCCACTGGAATTATCAGGTATAAGGAGGTTGTCTCAAGCCTTAATCCTTTAAGTACTTTTTATTTTACAACCATATCATGACCAATCATTAACCTTAACATTTCAATCTCCAATGGGATTATTTTCTGAATGCAAAGCGACTACTGGTTCAGTTGAGGACTTACCCAGAAATTAAAGATCAACTACAAAATAGGAGATATAAGGGACACTTACAATGATGGAAACATTACTTGCTACTACTGTCACTGATAAGTGTTTATAGTTAAATAGTGATATCTTTTCAAACACTATCTCCTATAGAGTTCATTCTATCAACCATTCTACACTTAGAGAGACAGGTACTATCTTCCTTTTGTGGTTGATGGAACTGGAAGGCAGATGTCCTGAATTTTCTCACATAGTAAATCACACAATGAATTCATACTGATGAAGAGAAAAGGATTCAGGGTGGTCTGTATTCTAGCCCAGGCCCAATCACTATCTAACATGTGCAGAACCTACGTTTTCTTGTGTTCTCCATTAGCAAATGGACTCAGACTAGCCTTCTGAATAAGTACTTATTTTTGACACCTCAATTCACTTAAGACCAATCCAAAAGGAAAGCAGCAAAATTACATCACACCAGTAGTCATTCCCAAATGCATACTGGAGCTCTTCATTAGTCATAGGAGGGATGGTCCAAGGAAAATCAGGTCTGAAGAGAAAGCCTCACTGACTTGAAAATACCTTGAAAATGGACGTGAAAGTGCCTCAGAGCCTAATGTCTTCAACATTAACATGTACTACAGGCCAGGCCCTAGCTCACACAGTAGGGGTCTATAAACACACATCTAGCAGCCAGGTATGAACACATTAGGGACTCCTCTGGGGTGATTTCCATAATCTTTATGAACTTTTTTTGATTATCTAAGTATCTTGGAGTCTGCCCCATTGTAGAGCTCTTCGTAACTGTGAAGTGGGAGAATAAATAACAAAGAGTAAATAATTCTTTGAAATTATTTTCTTTTTTATTTATCAGAAAATAACATACTCATCTGAAACACACTGGCATGTGCTGGGTCTACAGCTGGTCTACGCCACACATCAGGCACCTCCAAGGGTCCAAGACTCATAGGCCCACTACACTTTCATGCGTATTTCATGTTTTTCTATAGCTTCTCTTTTATCATCTGTTGTTCACAAGGAATATGACATGAAATTTCGAGACTCCATTAGATATAAACCGGTGGACCTCTGTATTAAGGCTAATTTAATTGAAAGAATACATATTGAAAACAAATTTAGGAAGTGTCTTCAGTAGGTCTGACCTATATAAAGATCATCTCTAACAACCTTAAGAAGGGTGACTATAAATTATGTTTACACTTGTCCAACAGGAAATGCCCATGGAAGTACCCATGATATGGTCTCCCAACATTCTCAGACCCCAGAAAATTATAGGTACTTGGAGAATTTTGTGGAACAAATGACCTGCCAAATGTCAACAAAGAGCCAGTGGCCAAACTCTGTAACAGTGAAAGTTCTCGTTAATGAGACATTATCTTGCCTCTGACTTAGTTTATACTCCCAGAGTCTATATTTTTAAAAACCAATGTGATCCGCTGAATTCCCTCAGTTGCTGTCTGTCATTTTCAAGAAAAATCCCAAATTCTTTAACATGGCATTCTGTATTGCTACCAAAAAGACAGGAGAAAAAATGATTTCTTCTGTGGGGTTTCTTTATTTCCACCAAATTACTTTCTTTTTGCTTCCAAACATGTTTTACATTCATCATTCCCCAGGGCAGGCAGTAGCAGTATGATTATTATTCCTGGCCCAAGACAGGTAACCAACCACTCCTTCTGTACTTACCCAGAACTGTCAACATGGTCCTCACAGCCATAGCCATTATTAACTACAGACTACATCTCTGTTTGCTAGAAGAATCTATTTTGACAGGAGGAATCTTTAACCGCCCCCCCCAAAAAAATCTTATTACTTATTTTTATTTGAGAGAGAGCACGCATAAGCAGGGGGAGCAGCAGAGGGAGAGGGAGAAGCAGACTCCACTGAGAGGGGAGCCCGGTGTAAGGCTCGATCCCAGGACCCTGGGATCATGACCCGAGCCAAAAGCAGATGCTTAACCAACTGAGCCACCCAGGCATCCCAGACCCCCTAGGAGACCTCAACACTTTTGTATCTGTGATGCTATCACTATGTCTGTGATAGTGACACAACAGACATTCATTAAATGCTTGTTAAACTGAAACATTAAATAATGCCAAGCATGTAGTTGGCTCTGATGAATCTGTCTTTGTTGATAGACTAGATGTTGCTTGAAGACAAACATGGCAATTGAATTCATTCATCTTATTCTCAAAACTCATTATAATATCTGACACATGACAGATGTGCCAAAAAAAAAAAAAAAAAACCTTTGTCGAATGAAAAAAAAACCAAAACACTGAGTAGATGAATGATATATTAAGATATGGACATTTTAAGAGAAGTAAAATATTACTAAGTAATATATTCTTTGGAGGTTCCTTATAATAGGTTGGGAGTCACTATACTCAACCGATAAAAAGGAAATAGCAATGCAGAAGAGGTTCTAGTAATGATTGTTTTAATTTTTACAACAGTATTTTAGTTCTAGCCATACTTTTTCCTCTTTTCTCTAGTATCTTTTTTTTTTTTTAAAGATTTTATTTATTTGTTAGAGAGAGAGAGAGAGAGAGCGAGCACAGGCAGACAGAGTGGCAGGCAGAGGCAGAGGGAGAAGCAGGCTCCCTGCCGAGCAAGGAGCCCAATGTGGGACTCCATCCCAGGACGCTGGGATCATGACCTGAGCCGAAGGCAGCTGCTTAACCAACTAAGCCACCCAGGCGTCCCCTCTAGTATCTTTAAGAGCAACAGAATAAATTTAGAAATACTACTGTGTCAGGAAAACAAAAGACATTAGAGAGGATGCTGCTAGTAGAAACCTAGATTTTCTTGCGCCTAAATGAAAGTAACAGTCAAATAAAGCCATACATGGGCCTAATGTGATAAATTTAGAGTATGTTCTAATAAAGATAAAGCCCATGTGAAGACACCACAAGGGAAATGATATTTTAGCACTACTCAATCATGATTCAATGGACCAATAATTTGAAATATTCAATAGACCTAATTCCCTCCTCAAAAAACCCACTGCTATAGTGATGCCTCCCTTGTTCCTTCCAAGTTTCTCATTAGTAATGATACCAGTAACAGCTAAAAGTAATTGTCTATCTGGTACCTTTCTTCTAGTAAATGTATTCTTCTCTTTAATGCATATTAATGAAGTATAAAGCTTTTTACTACCAAAAAATAAAAAAAAGGTAAAGAGTAGTATTCCCAATATGTATTATAAAGATATCAAAACCTATATTGTTAAAATCAATGCCAGAATTTCCATAAAATAGAAGTAAGTTTGTCTCCTTTTTTATTTTATTAGAAGCCAATTGTATCATCATACTTTGGGTTTTTTTTTCATTTTTTTTTAAAGATTTTATTTATTTATTTAACAGAGAAAGAAAGACAACAAGAGAGGGAATACAAGCAGGGGGAGTGGGAGAGGAGAAGCAGACTCTCCACTGAGCAGGGAGCCCATGCGGGGCTCAATCCCCAAACCCTGGGACCATGACCTGAGCCAAAGGCAGCCACTTAACAACTGAGCCACCAAGACACCCTGCACCATCATACTTTGTTGAAGGCAGGAAAAACCCACTGAAGTATTTAGCCTATTCACAGGGTCTACTTGAATTTGTCTATGTGCTTATAATGTACACATGCGCGCGCACACACACACGTACACACACATACACACACACACACAACCACAACCACTACCACCACAACATGGACCGGTTTTCAGTTTCGTTATGTACTAACAACATCTCAGACACTGTGTGTGAGCTCTTTTCATAATAAACGATAAAAAGACAAAGACATTAAGTATAAGGAGGCAAGAACTAGTGTAGACGTCATGGATTTAGCTAAGAATTGGCACATCAGAGATGGAATAGTACTGAGCGATTCGCCAACTCTAATTTCAGACTCTTTCCAGAGAGTACGGAATAAGGAAAGGACCCCCGGGTTTGGAGTCATTCAGATTCGGATGTGAAGCCCATCCTAGCAGTCATGTCACTTGGGCAAATTAGTTAATATCTACAAGCCTCTGTTTCCTCCTCTATAAAACTGGAATAACATCGCTGAACTCATACAATTTTACTGTGATGGTTAAATAAATGATATAACTAAAATCATTTATTATTATAAAATCTCAATACACGTTATATCTTTTCACCTTCTCCATCTCCTAATTTATTATAAACCTCAAGAGGATTCAAACTTCATTCCTGTTCTACAAACCCCATTTTATATTTTGAACCCGAATCTATATCTGAGTTTAGACAACTATTAGCCTCCTTTCAAGAAAATGTAAGACATACTCTGAGTTAAAAATCTCAAAGTTGACTTGACAGTGTCAACGCATCAAAATATTCTCATGAATCATATCCCTTATTTTGTATTGTTTTATCTACCATTAGTCCATCAGTTGATGTATTAAATTATTTATTAATTTCCAAAAGCCCTCTTCCTTACATTTTACCTAAAAGGCACCTTTAAGGTTTTGCTCAAAAGGTGTTTTAGGTGAAGGGAAGTAAGAGGCACAAACTTCCAGTTTTTAAAATAAATAAATCACAGGGATGAAAGGGACAATATTGTAATGATGCTTATGGTAAGAGATGGTGACTAAACTGATCATGGTGAGTGTTTCATAATGTATATAATCATGAAACCATATGCCATACACCTGAATCCAACATAATATTGTATGTCAACTACAATTAAAAATAATTTTCAGGGGCACCTGGGTGGCTCAGTGGATTAAAGCCTCTGCCTTCAGCTCAGGTCATGATCCCAGGGTCCTGGGTTCAAGCCCTACATTGGGCTGTCTGTTCAGCAGGGAGCCTGCTTCCTTCTCTCTCTCTGCCTACTTGTGATCTCTGTCTGTCAAATAAATAAATAAAATATTTTGAAAATAATTTTCAGAAGGTGTTTTTAGGTGTAGTTATTGAAATACTTCAAAATTAGAGCTGAATTAAGAGTATGCAAACTTAGGGTGCATGGGTGGCTTCATCGGCTAAGCATCTGACTCTGGATTTCAGCTCTGGTCATGATCTCAAGATTGAGCCCTGCATCAAGCTTTGTGCTGGGCATGAAGCCTGCTTAAGATTCTCTCTCTCCCTTTCCCTCTGCCCCTCCCCCCACAACCTCTTGTCCCCTCTCTTAAAAAAAAAAGTACACAAACCTGAGGACCCCCAATCAGTCCTTAAAACATCTACAACTTCATCTCAGGCTCTTGGTGTAATAATTCTACCAGTTGTATAGTAGGACTGATGTAACTCATACATACACTGAAAAGAACATTTCAGATTTTCTCAATAGTTATTAACCTGATTAAGAATCAGACCCCTTGGGACACCTGGGTGGCTCAGTTGGTTAAGCAGCTGCCTTCAGCTCAGGTCATGATCCCAGCGTCCTGGGATCGAATCCCATATCGGGCTCCTTGCTTGGCAGGGATCCTGCTTCTCCCTCTGCCTCTGCCTGCCACTCTGTTTGCCTGTGCTCACTCGCTTTCTCTCCCTCTCTCTCTGACAAATAAATAAATATAATCTTTTTAAAAACAAATCAGACACCTTTATAAGCTTTATTAATGGTTTAGATTAATAGATTATTGCTTCTTAAAGATAAAACCATGTCTTTGTATTTCAAAGCCTTTGTATTTCTGACAATAAATACTTTTCCCCCCTATGCGTTGGGTTCTGCTCCATGTGTAAGCTGTAGAGAGAGTTGTGCTCCTTGGGACTACATTTCACACTAATTCGGGGACTTCTGGAGCTCCAGGGAACTGCTATTCAGACCTGCTGAAGGTCAGGCAGCTGAAGAGAAGCCAGTACCCCACAATGAAATTTCAAACATCCTGGGACTACTTTCCCTGTGGGATCAATTTGGGAATTCATGACAAAAGGAATCCCGGGAGACCCACTTATACCATCACCATCTCACCTTTCCTATCTTAATCTCTTAGTCATTCTAGTAAGCGTATAGGAGAGAAGGAGAGGGAGAGAGAGAATGCACCCGTGTGTGTGTGTGTGTGTGTGTGTGTGTGTGTGTGTGTGTCTGTGCGCGCACACACGCGCTTATGATTAAAGGAAGGAAAGGGAGGGGAAGACAAGGTCAGAAGGGTTAATGCTGGGCCCAAGCACATATATGTGGAATTAATTTCTAGGTTTGGGGTAAATACTACTATATCAACAGTATGAATTTAAACACAGTAGCAAGCCAACAGCATAAATCAACACTACCATCTTTAATTCCTTTAGGAGTACAATTGCCTAACTATTCATAGTATTGCTGTATTGAAGGTCCTGAGACAGGAGAAAATATAATTTCCTGGCCTGTAAGAACAGACTTGGTATGATACCTCTTCAACTGCTTTTAATCATTAAAATAAGTTTCTAAAATAATTCTCCAAAATTCCTTTACCTTCATAAAGAAGATAAAATCAGTCATCAAAAGGTTACTATGAGGCTCAAATAAAGAAAAAAAAAAGTGAAAATGTCCAGTGTAGTGTATGACCTATTTTAAGGATTAACTGACATTATGTGAATCTGAATATCCTTAAAGTAATGGTAAGTGAATTTTCTTGCCAAGAATGAGAGAGAAATAATGGATTAGTGGTATAGAGTAGCCTATGACACACTAGACCAAAGTAGTTAATAATGTAAAATGTTTTAATCAATCATCTAACCTATCTGAGACATTATTATCTTCAACAGACAGTATGCTAGGATGTAAAACTGAAAAAACTTAGAACAGATAAATGTGATCAAGGTCCTACAAGCAATTCTCATAATGTTAGACAACATGTCATTTGTTTCATACTCAATTTCACTACGACTACTGCATTTTTCTGTTAGACAAAGAATTTTATTTGTGAATTTTAACTAATTTATACTCATCCTAGGAAGATTTTCAATGCTGCTTTTTTTTTTTTATTTTGCTTAAAGTCCACTTTTTTATGCTCATATACTAGCTGGAATGACGTCATGTATAGCTAGTAATAGCTGAAAGAACATGTGTCTATCAAATGTGTAAGATTCTATTCAATAAAACAAGTAACACAACAGGGATTTTCATTATATAAAAGAAAAAATTTTCCTTCTCCAAACGAGTTCACTGAGTTGATTTCTTTTTTCTTGATTTGTTTGGTTTGTATTATACACAGCCACATGTTCCAAATCAATGTTGAGTCAAGCTCATACCGAATTTATTTCAGAAGGAAAAAAAAAAAAACTTTGCAAAAGCCATGAAAATGTATTTCGTTCACATTTTATTAAAATTAAGAGTGTGCCTTAAAATCACGTAGTGCCACAGTTAGGAAACAGTTCCTTGTACTATAAAAGTTGATCTTGTTTTAAAACCACAAGTCCAATTTTCAAGGAAAACTTTAAATTATTTAGAAGTTCTACATTTAGAGTTCACAGTCTGAGAAACAAACTGAGGGTTTGGGAAGGGAGGGGGGTGGGAGGGACGGGTAAGCCTGTAGTGGGTATTATGGAGGACACGGGTTGCATGGAGCACTGGGAGTGGTGCATAAACAACAAATCTTGGAACACTGAAAAAATTAAATTAATTTTTTTTAAAGTTCTACATTTAACTCCAGATAGTTATGATACTAAAACATTCTGGTGTATATTACAGATACTTGTGCTTCCAATATCTATTTAAATTCTGTACCAAAACATTTTAAACTGTACTGTTCTGGCTCTATATTTTACAATAAAACCAATCCTTTAAACATGGCATATGAAACTGAACTAGTTCTCTTATTCCCTCTATCAGCCCACTGTCCACAAGCAGCACCAAAGTAAAAATCATATTTATAACAGACCTTTCCAAAGAAGATAAGACGGAAGAATCCTGGCAGATTTTAGTTTAAAATCATTTAAAGTTCACGTCTGCGGCCTATTTCATGCCTTGTAAGCCTTTTTCAGATGTTTCCAAATATACATTTTGGGCATACAATTGATTCCTATCTTTTGCTGCAAGAAGGAAAAAAAAATCTCCAATTGGAACAGACCAACTACCCAAATATTTACTTGCTATTGCCAGTAATTATTATTATCCATTCGTGATTAAAATACATGTTTACTGAATAAATGTTATTTGTCAAGCGATATGGTGTTTTACACACATTCTCTCTTTTAATCCCCACAACAAGCCCATGTCATGCCCATGTCAGAGGTCAGAAGGCTGAGGCCCGGAGGTCCGGAGACGCCGCGGCTTGCACACCCTTACACCACACTACATGAAGCAAACACACAGAGCTAGACTCCAGATCCCAGCCCCTGAACCTTTATTCTGCACAACCTCCAAGCAAAACCACAAAATTATTTACAGTTAGCTCTAGCTTTTGAATTTTTAAAAGTATGGTTTGTAGTTCCTGCATTTAAATGTCAAAATTTCCATTTTCAAAGGTGACCAGAAATCCCATACTGGCTTCATAAAGGGAATAAAGGCCAAAGACTTTTAAGAATTTTCTGGGCTGAGCTCACTGTTTTGTCAATGGACTAATTTAGAGGTATAAAGCCTTTCATATTGCACCTTGATTTGTATCTTAAAATGAGAGGGAAAAGAGTTTTAATTCATTAATTAATATGCACATTAATGAGATAATTTGTGGGTTTTATTATTTTTCAAAGGCATTGAGCTTCTCAAGGGAAAATATCTCACAGACACAAAGTTCATTCTTGTTATTAAAAATGCCATTTTTATCTCAATGGATAAGTACTTCATATGTATATTCATTTATTAGGATTTTAATCAGCTTTAAATTCAAATCCTTCATGACGCTAAGGGATGAGGTATCCAAACCTTACACATAAATCCTTTATTTATCAAAGAGGTTTCTAGGATCCCATAAGACAAAAGGGAGAAAGTGAGCTTAAGAAACAAAGAAATCTAAAATAACTATTAATCATGACTGCATTTTCAAATGGTGTTCACACACATTTTCTTATGTGCATATTGGATGTTTAGTTTTAGTTTTCTTCAGTGGATCAACAACCCTAGCCTATGTTAAACTGAATCAAGTAGGAACTTCCAAGAGATGTGCTTTTTAAGCCCATTTGCAAGGAAAAGAATAGCAGGGCCACATGTCTTCAGGTCAGTTGAAGTAAAAGGAAAATGAAATTAAACAAGAAACAAAGCAAGAACTAAAACACAGAATAATCACGATTAAAGAAAGCTAAGAGCCACAGAAAAACAAGTTCCCACGAAGGAACAGTATTGTCAATAAGAAACATGTTCTTCATTACTTAGGAATTCTTGATGTAGTGTCCCCTCTCACAAATTGCCTCCATGTTTAGTATACTCAAATTTTTAAAAGTATCAAAACATCTGTTATCTTATTTGATCTCCTTAAGTACATGGTGAGTAGCTTTCATATGTCTCCCCAGGCGGTACGTGAGTAATTTTTTTTACATAATGTCACATGTGCAAATGGGTGGCATAATCAGTCATCTTATTAATTTAATTTTTTGTAGTACACTTAGTTTAAAAATGTGTGTGTGTAGGACGCCTGGGTGGCTCAGTTGGTTAAGCGGCTGCCTTTGGCTCAGGTCATGATCCAGGCGTCCTGGGATCGAGTCCCACATCGGGCTCCTTGCTCAGCAGGGAGCCTGCTTCTCCCTCTGCCTCTGCCTGCCTCTCTGTCTGCCTGTGCTCACTCTCTCTAACAAATAAATAAAATCTTAAAAAAAATTTTTTTTAAATAAAAAAAAAATGTGTGTGTGTGTGTGTTAAAACTGTGGTCTCATTATTGTTAAGTTACACCTATTCCTTCACGTAAGACTTTCTGAGTCTTTCTCTTCAAGGTTTGTTTATAGATTAGTTTAGATTAAAATGTCTTTTAAAACTTTATTTAAAATTTGTTGGAGACTCTGGGGGCAAACATATACAGCTAAATTAAAGTGCCAGAATAACATAAAGAAATCTCAGAAATAAACAAAGGTAATGAAAATACGGTGCTGGGGGCTCCTGGGTAGCTCAGTCGGTTAAGCATCTGCCTTTGTTCAGCTCAGGTCATGGTCTCAGACACCTGGGATTGAGCCCCAAGTAGGCTCCCTGCTCAGTGGAGAGTCTGCTTCTCCCTCTCTTTCTGCCTCTCCCCCTTCTCGTGCTCTCTTCTTTCCTCTCTCTCTCTTGCTCTCTCAAATAAATACATAGAATCTTTTAAAAATGGAATGTTGGGCAGTAGGATATATAAATGCACAAACATGATTTGTATCTGGAGACAGATACTGTATTTCTTACATTAGATGAAGTACTGAACTAAAGGAGGCAAAGCAGAAGTAGCTTAAAAGTTGTGAAGGGAGGGATGCTTGGGTGGCTCAGTCAGTTGGGCATCCTACTCTTGGTTTCAGTTCATGATCTCATGGGTCATGGGATCGAGCCTGGCATTGGACTCTGTTTGGTGGAGAGTCTGCTTGGGGAATCTCTCCTTCTGCCCCTCCCCCACTCTCTCTAGTAAATAAATCAATCTTTAAAAAAAAAAAAAAAACTTGTGAAGGGTGTGGCTGCCTGGGTTACTAATGCAGACCACAAGTATCCCACAAATTCCACTTTCAGTAAGGTGCACAAATTGACGGCTTGAAAAAGCATACCCCGGAGGTCTGTGTTAAAGAGTAGCTGAAAGATGAAAACACTAAAGCCTCTGAAAGATCTACTTCCAAAATCTTTCCTTAACAGTCCCAGATTTGCAACTTTAACACACACAAGCACAATTCCCAGGATTATTTTAATTGTCGAATATTAACCACATTCTACTTCTACAGACAATTGCAACGTGCATTCCATCAAAATCATATGAATTATACCTGGGAAAAATCGTTGATCATTACTGACTGCCTCTCACACTTGGGAAAAGCATAAGAAGATTGAAAATGTAGCAAGGGCTCAGAGGTGATTTTCTAACAAAGCATAAAGCATCCTCCGTCATGTCCACTCAAATCCAATGAGCAGCACTGATTCCAAGCAAGAAATACAATGTGTCACCTGGACAGCAATTCCATGGCAATTGCTTAGCCTGGCCATTGGGACATTAAGGTTTCATAATGTCAGTGATCACAGTCTTACTCAAATCACCATCCTCACAGTTGAGGCAAAACTCTCTGAATCTCCCTGGGCCTGCGGCTTGTTCAGCTCTGCAATGGTGCAGAATTCTTTTTGTTTTGAATAAACCTCTGAACAACTCTCTATTCATGCAAAACTCTCCACCATGTAATTGGAAGTTCACCTTTAATGGCTTCCAAGGAGAAAAAGAAGTCTGCGGTTTGGTGTTTACCAAGATGGACAAAAACTCTAAAAATGGTATAACCAACCATAATATGTAGTAAAACTTGGTGAAGGCTCTTGTTTTACAAACAGCAGTGGAACCCCCAAATCTTGCTAAAAGATGAGGGTTCTTAAAAATTCAGTAATTTGATACATTGCAAACTCTTATCCAGATAAACAGACACATACAGAGTTGAGAAAACTGTTAGTTTTATGAAAATTCACTTTAAAGAAAAGGTGGAAAGATCTCCATTTTCACTTACTAGAAATAAACTGGCACCATTAGAGAATAAAATACACGTTATGTTCATGGTTTCTTATGAAAGTCCTGATAACTTCACTCAGTAGCATAACATAAGCCATAGATTTACACTTAAACATATTCTCTTAGGGAGTTTATAAGCACTTTATGTAATGTTATATGTGTGTTCCACACACCTGTTTAGAAACGTGTGGCCTCACCTTATTAAAGGTCAGGTATTAGGGGCACCTGGGTGGCTCAGTGGGTTAAAGCCTCTGCCTTTGGCTCGGGTTATGATCCCAGGGTCCTGGGATCGAGCCCCACATAGGGCTCTCTGCTCAGCAGGGAGCCTGCTTCCCGCCCCCCCGCCGCCTGCTGCTCTGCCTACTTGTGATCTCTGTCTGTCAAATAAATAAATAAAAAATAAAAAATCTTAATATATATATATATTTTATAATTGCCTCATGCTCATTATAGGGAAAAACTAGAAAGCACTGATAAACAAAATAAGCAAATGCTCTCTAGCCCTCTCAGTTAATATCTCAAAGTATCTATTATATGTACTTCTACATTTTATGTATATAGCTATTAATTTATACATTTAATGTATAAATATTTTAACACTTTAAAAATATACTTGTGTAACTCTTCTGCTCACATTATAGCAGGATGTGAATGTATTTTCAGGTCAATAAACAAAGAATGGTACCATAAACATACATTATTTTTAATGAACCAATTCATGATTACTTATACCAAAATATCTAAGAAACATCACAGAACCTTTTTTTTTAAATGCTGCATGAAAAGAATTTTATTTTAGAAACTGCTTTATAAGTATAGTTGGGACACAGTCTCTCTTAAGCTTGTGTGTGTGTATGTGCATGTGTGTGTGTGTGTGTGTGTGTGCATATGTGTGTGTGTTAGAGAGAGAGAGAGCAAGTGAGCAGGGTGGGGAGAATGTTGGTGGGGGTAGGAGAGCTGAGAAAAGAGATTTTCAGCTGACAAAATAGTTGAAATATCTGCACAAGCCCCTCCAACTGGTAGTTGTTCTATAAAAGTGTTTTAAACTTATTTTGGGGAATATTCAGACAGCTCTGATCTTTATGAAAAGGGCAGACCATCTCTAGCTGGTGATACAGACACACAGGCCTTTGGGAGAATGAGACAGAATTCTGCTGCCCTTTTGGCTCACTTCTCTCAGTTTTATATATCAACACACTCTTCATTTTCACTCCCCTCCCCACAATTGTGCATGTGGGCACATGTGCGCATGCACGCACGTGTGCATACACACACACACACACACGCACACACTCTGAGCACAGATGAGCCAAGAGAAGGCCCCCCCACCCAGGGTCGTCTTCTAGTTCATCAGGTCATTGCTCATCCTCCAGACTTACAGCTTTGAAAGGAAGGGAAGCCACCATGTGCTGGACAGAGTATAAGCTAAAGTCCTAGGACCACTGACCATGTTAGTCTTCCTTCTCTTCTCACAGGCCTCTCTTTTTTTTTTTTTTTTAACATTTTATTTATTTATTTGAGGGAGAGAGAATGAGAGGGAGAGAGAGAGAAGAGAGAAAAAGAGAACATGAAAGGCTGAAGATCAGAGGGATAAGCAGACCCCCTGCTGAGCAGGGAGCCCAATGTGGGACTCGATCCAGGGACTCCATTATCATGATCTGAGCTGAAGGCAGACTCACAACCAACTGAGCCATCCAGGTGCCCTCTCTTGGGGATTTTTAAAACAGGGATTTGGAGCAAGGAAATAACATCTCAGTAACTAACTTGTAATTAAACCATATGGATCTTTTTTTTTAAGCCAATTTGAGTGTGTAACTCTGCAAGTCGAAGTACAAGGGCCAAACTCCCCTCAAGGGGCCCACTGAGCTCTGCCCCGAAACACACCCTCGTATGTGCTGTTGGGTTTGTTTGTGCTTTGTCACGGAAACAGAGGCTCACTTGATTTGATGGCATCAGTAGGCAAAACAGGTTTTTTTTTAGTTATGAATGATAAGGAGAGAGCCCCCATGACCATTTTTTTCTAATTTGTGAGATTTCCTTAGGATGAATTAAGTTGGTGTTTTAACACGTTTATAAAGATGTTTTAACATTATACATGCATTATTTGGTTATCCTGAAATTTGAAAAGAGAATGTATAAAGAACAAATCTGAACTCTATGAAATATACACATACACATATATATATATATATAGAGAGAGAGAGAGAGAGAGAGAGAGAGATAGATGAGCCCTAAGCTCTTCCAACAATAAACTTCCTATTTTACAAAAAAAGAAAGTAGGAGGTACCAGAAATGTATGAAAAGGCACTGGTATAAGCAGTAGATACTAAGCAATTTATTATGCAACCAAGCTCAAATTTGAAAGCACTGAGCAGGCCAAGCAAAGAGGATATATATTACACAGGCTCTCTTGTGAACTCTAAGATGCCATAGGTCATAACCATGTGTATTAGTAATAATAATAATAACCACACTAAAATAACAGTGACAAAGGACTTCAAGCATTAGGTTGGTGATGCCCACTCAGCAGTCAGACATTCACTTTGCTTGTTTTTCTAAGCTGTTGGCAGACTTCCCTGGATCCCTACATGAGAGTTCTCTTCCTTAATGGCACTCCTTTTGGGAGACTGATAACTGGAATCAAGGGCACTTTTGGTGACCTGAGAAAGAAGGAAGCTCTCGGGCTCACACAGAAACTAAACCCAGGTAAGACGCTATTTGACTTGTGCCATTGTTTTCTCAAGTACTTTGCTCTCACAATGATTTAAAACAGGATTTTCATAATTATAAGCATGTGAAAAGTAAGAATAGAATCTATGTTTTCTTATTCACAGGCTAACACTTCAAATAACCAAGGGATTTGTTTTCCAATAATTAAAGGTGACACGGTGAGCCCGTGTTCACAATAGTTTTCTCGCACCTGATGCCATTTGAAACATGATTATTGGGGTCAGTTTCATACAGTGAGTACCATATCAGAATGCAGCCACATCTCAATTATGAAAAAACAGTGTTGACGTCGTGTATCAAAATTCTGTGATAGTACCATCAGGGAGAAGGGGCAGATCTCTGAACACAATAATGAAAAAATATCTATACTAAAGATGCCCTAGCAAGACAGAAGCCAAAACTCCTCACTTAAAATTCAACATAGAGGTTTTCTGCTTCCCAAAGTGTCATGAGAGCACAGAGGAGGTACGCCATAATTGGTAGTGCAAGAGGGGTAAAAGATGTTTCTAAGAAATACTTCAAAGAGACAGTGTTTTAGTCCATTCTGGCTGCTATAACAAAAATACCATAAGCTACATAGCTTATTAAAAAAACAAACAGGGACGCCTGGGTGGCTCAGTGGGTTAAGCTGCTGCCTTCGGCTCGGGTCATGATCCTAGGGTCCTGGGATCAAGTCCCACATCGGGCTCTCTGCCCGGCAGGGAGCCTGCTTCTCCCCTCCCCTCTCTGCCTGCCTCTCTGCCTACTTGTGTGATCTCTGTCTGTCAAATAAATAAATAAAATCTTTAAATAAATAAATAAATAAATAACAATTTTTTACAGTTTTGGAAGCTGAGACATCCAAGACTGTGGTGTCTAGTGGGGGTCCCCTAGAGCCATCTTTTCACTGTAATTTTACATGCATAGGAAACAGGAAAGCTCTCTTGGGCCTCTTTTAGAAGAGCACTAACCCCCATACTGTTTTCCAGAGTGGCTGCACCAGCTTGCATTCCCACCAACAGTGTAGGAGGGTTTCCCTTTCTCCGAATCCTCGCGAACATCTGTTGTTTCCTAAAATAGAACTACCCTACAACCCAGCAATCGCACTACTGGGTATTTACCCTAAAGATACAAATGTAGTGATCTGAAGGGGCACATGCACCTGAATGTTTATAGCAGCAATGTGCACAACAGCCAAACTATGGAAAGAACCTAGATGTCCATCAACAGATGAATGGATAAAGAAGATGTGGT
>ML108370.1:0-36072 GCA_003697995.1 Taxidea taxus jeffersonii
TTATTCTAGTTCTGTGTATTTACACAAGAAAAATGATATATGTCACACAAAAATGTATATGTGAATGTTCATTGTGGATTTATAAGTAATTGTCCTGAGTGGAAACAACTCAAATTTCTATCAGTTAGTGAATGAATAAACAAATTATGGTATTTCCATACAATGGAGTACAATTCAGTAATAAAACAGAATGAAGTACTGGTATAAGCAACAGAGAAGCATCTCAGAAGCATTATGGCAAATAAAAACAGTCACACACAAAGGACTCTTCACTATGTGATTACATTGATGTGAATTTCTAGTAGGAAAAAACCCACAAAATTATTGTAACACAAGGTAGATCAATGGTGACCATTGGGTTGTGGGTTAAGAGATTAACCCTAAAATTTAAATGGGCACAAGGGCACTTGTGGGAGAGATAGAAATGTTTTATATATTGATTTTTATGTTAGTAACATAATGTATATTTGTTAAATCACATTAAATGTATACTTAATAATCAGTGGACCAAAATCTAATAATTTCTGACAATCTGTTATTGTTTGCTCATCTTTTTGATTCTTAGATAGATATAAACATTCTAAACCAATACCGTTCAATTGAATTTTCTGTAATAATAAAGATGCTTTATATCTGTGCTGCCCAATATGATACCCACTAGCCATGTATGGGTATTGAGCACAAGAAATATAGCTAGTATGATTGAAGAACTAAATTTTGCATTTTATTTAATTTTAATTTATTTAATTTGAACAGCACTGACAATAATTTATATTCAGTGTCAAACAGCTATATTTGGACTCTAAATTTCTAAGTATTGTTGTTATTGTTATGCTGACTTGCCTCTGAATGCATTAGATTACATGTGGTTGTGGGATCAGTACTTGATCTTCATCTGTACAAACCATATGGGCTAAGGTTAGAGGGTTCTTCCTACAGAGGTGATTTTTGTCCACTTCTGCTGAGATCCAAGATTTATCTCTGACTTGTGGACAACTTTACCCATCATTGAACATCCTGGCTTAAATTAAAGAGTTATAGTTAAAGCAACAACAACATTTTGATGCTGGCCCAAGATTCTATATCCCTAGTATAGTGCTATTTTTAGGAATTTAGCCACAGGAATTTAGCCACGCTATATGTTCCTGTTTGCTCTAAATTGTGACTACTCAGTTTCCCCAAAGCCCTTTATTAAAGAGGCTATATTAACCCATTGTGTATTGTTGGCGTGTTTGTCAAAGATCAGTTGACTGTTGATATGTGGGTTGATTTCTAGGCTTTCTGTTTTGTTCTATTGGTCTATGTGTCTGTTTTAAAGCTAGTACTATAAGGTTTTGATTACTGTAGCTTTGTAATATATTTTGAAATAAGAAAATTTGATGCATCAGTTTTGTTCTTCACTCAAAGTTGCTTTGGCTGCTTAAGGTCTTTTGTAGTTATGTGTGAATTTTAAGATTTTTTTTTCTATTTCTGTCAAGGATATCATTGGGATTTTGAGAGGGTTTGAACTGAATCTGTAGATCTTTGTGTAGTATGGACATTTTAACAATATTTTTTTTCAAATCATGAACATGGAATGTCTTCCCATTTATTTGTGTCTTCTTTAATTTTCTTCATTAATAGTCTATAATTTTTAGTGTACAAGTCTTTCACCTCTTTGGTTAAGTGTATTCCTAAGTATTTTATTCTTTTTTCGCTATTGTGAATGAAGTTGTTTCCTTAATTTCCTTTTTGGATAGTTTGTTGTTTGTGTATAGAAACACAATTCAAATTGGTCCCTTATTTTGTACCATATTCAAAAATGAACTCAAGATAGATTAAGAAGTTAAAAATAGGATCTGAAACCATGAAGCTTCCAGAAGGAAATGTAGGGGAAAAGCTTCAGGACATTGGTCTGTGTAATGATTTTTTGGATTTGATACCAAAAGCACAGGCAGCAAAAGCAAAAATACTGTGTCCAATAAAAAGCTTCTTCAAGCAAAGGAAACAATCAACACAGTGAAAAGGCAATGATAAAAAAGAAAAAGAAAAAGAAAAATATTTGAAACCATATATGTGATAAGGGATTAGTACCCAAAATATAAAGAACTCATACAACTCAATTGAAAACAATCAAATTACCCAATAAGAAAATGATCAAAGGGTCTGAATAAACACTTCTCAAAAGAAGACATATAAATAGCAAACAACTAGATGGAAAGGTATTCATATTCACCAATTATCAGAGAAATATAAGTTGGTATAGCCATTATGGAAGACAGTATAAAAAATTAAAAACAAAACTACATTATGATCCAGCAATCCCACTTCTGGCTATCTATTCAAGGAAACGAAATCAGTATCTCTAAGAGGTATCTGCACTCCCATGTTAATTGTAGCATTACTCACAATATATATAAACAACCCATGTCCTTTGATGAATGACTAAATAAAGGAAAAAAATATGTATATATACATTGATGCACACAATGGAATATTATTCAGCCTTAAAAACGAAGGAAAACTCTGCCATTTGTGATAACATGGATGAAACTGGAAGACAGTATTCTAGGCGGAATAATCCAGAAGCATTAAGACAAATACTACCTGGTTGCACTTTTATGTAGAATCTAAAAATAGTCAAATTCATAGCAGCATAGATAGAATGGTGGGTCCCAGGGGCTGAGGGCAGGTGGAAATGAGAAGATGTTGGTCCAAGGATATAAAATTTCAGTTAGGAGTGCCAGGGAGGCTCAGTTGGTTAAATGTCTGACTCTTGCTTTTGGCTCAGGTCATGATCTCAAGGTTGTGAGATCAAGCCCTGCATTGGGCTCCACACTGGGCATAGAGCCTGTCTCTATGTCTGTATGTCTCTCTCCCCCCTCTCTCTAAAAAACAAAAAAATAAAGAGTTTCCATTATGCAAGATGAATAAGATCTGGAGATCTAATATACCTAATATACACTAATAGTGTAACTATAGTTAACAACATTGTATTGTATAGTTGAGATTTGCTAAGAGGGTAGTAGATCTTAAGTGTCCTCACCAAAAACAAAATAAAATAAAATAAAAAATAAAATATAACTGTACAGTGATAGATGTGCTAATGTTAAGTACCTTAATTGTGGTAAATATTTCTCAATGTATATGTGTATTAAGTCATCCATTGTAAGCCTTAAATATGAATGATTTTAGATTGCCAAATATATCTCAATAAAGCTGGAAAAATCATGATTACCCACTATAATAAGTTAATGGGTTTTGTTTTGTTCTATTTATTATTTAATTGTTCTATAGTGAGAGAGGGGCTCTCTCACTAACACCCACTATACCTGAAATAAAAATATTATATATATATATATAAATTTTAAAGATTTTGTTTATTTATTTGACAGATCACAAGTAGGCAGAGAGGCAGGCAGAGAGAGGGGGGTAAGCAGGCTCCCTGCTGAGCAGAGAGTCCATTGTGGGGCTCCATCCCAGGACCCTGAGATCATGATCTGGGCCAAAGGCAGAGGCTTAACCCACTGAGCCACCCAGGCACCCTGAAAATATTATTTTTGATTTTTAAATAAGTAGTAATTATGTGCAGTACATGATACTAGAGTATGTACCAAAATATTTATTTCTAGTAATTAGATTATGGGATATTTTTTAAAGATTTATTTATTTATTTATTTAAAAGAGAGAGAACATGAGCAGGAGAGGGGCAGAGGGAGAGGGAGAAAGAGAAAGAGAGAGAGAGAGAATCTTTAACAGACTCCCTGATGAACATAGAGCCCAACTTGGGGCTCAATCTCACAACCCTGAGATCTTGACCTGAGTAGAAATCAATAGTGGGACACTTAACTGACTGGGCCACCCAGTTGCCCCTGGGAGATTTTTATATACATATTTTTTCATATGTTAATGTTTCAGACTTTCTGTATTGAGTATAAATTATACTTGTATAAGTTCACAGTTTTCTGGAGAAAAAAATGCAATAAAAGAATACTTAAAGCTTTCTTGATTTCTGCTTGTGGATTAATATGCTTGAAGTTCTTTTGGTTCTTTGTTTCCTTACTTATATCTAGACCATCAGTAGCTATGGAATATTTGTTATTGGAACCAACTATTCTAAAAATTTTTGTCTTGGAGTGTACTTTTATCCTCTTACCTATATCTTCAGAAGTTCCTCTATTTGCTGAGATTTCATCTCATTGAAAAGAATCAATGAACCATTTCTAACTGTCCTGTTTTACACATTTTCCTGTTTCTTTCAGTGGGCATTCCCAGTCTTCTGGATAAAATATTACAAATATTAATTTACAGTATCTGCCTATGCCGCAGGACCACTGGCTTACTTCTGTAGTCATAGCAACCCATTTAGAGACCTGCTCATAGCCTTTCTAATTAAAAAAAAAAAAAAAAGAAAAAAGATGCCTTCTTTCATAGAATAAAATCATTTGGAAGCACCAAGAATAGAAGTGGTATTCTGTGTTTTGTATTACTCTATTCTATATTTCACTTGATCCTTTCAAACAATGGTTCACCATAGTAATGGGCACACCAATTCCTGGTGAGTCACTTTACTTAACCATTTTGATGGCCTAGAATATTGCATTCAGGAACATTTTCACATGAACTTGAAAATAAATTTTTAACTTTAACATTTTTATTTCTACCATATTTTAGTGTGTGTAACAGTTTATTTCTCAGTCTCTGAGATTCAAGAAATGGAAAGATGAGATAAGAAATACAGCTTATGGCCCTGAAATTGCACTACTGGGTATTTACCCCAAAGATGCATATGTAGTGAAAAGAAGGGCCATCTGTACCCCAGTGTTCATAGCAGCAATGGCCACAGTTGCCAAACTGTGGAAAAAACTAAGATGCTCTTCAAAAGATGAATGGATAAAGAAGATATGGTCCATATATATAATGGAGTATTATGCCTCCATCAGGAAGGATGAATACCCAACTTTTGTATCAACATGGATGGGACTGGAAGAGATTATGCTGAGTGAAATAAGTCAAGCAGAGAGAGTCAAGTATCATACGGTTTCACTTATTTGAGGAGCATAAGGAATAACACAAAGGACATTGGGAAATGGAGAGGTGAAATGAGTTGGGGGAAATTGGAGGAGACAAATCATGAGAGGCTGTGGACTCTGAAAGACAAACTGAGGGTTTTGGAGGGGAGAGGGGTGGGGATTTGGGTTAGCCTGGTGGCGAGTATTAAGGAGGGCACGTATTCCATAGAGCACTGGGTGAGGTGCATAAACGATGAGTTTTGGAACAAACAAACACACACACACACACACAAATTAAACTAAATTAAATTAAAAAAAAAAGAAATACAATTTAGGGGCACCTGTGTGACTCAGTTGGTTAAGTGTCTGACTCTTGGTTTTGGCTTGGGTCATGATCTCAGGTTCCTGAGATAGAGCCCCATGTCAGACTCTCCTTCTCCCTTAGCCCCTCCCCCTGCTCACTTGCTCTTTCTCTCTCAATTAAGTAAATAAATCTTTAAAAAAAAAGGAAATACATTACATTTATAGTTGATATCATGTTTGAGGATGGAGTAAGAATCAGAAAAGACTTGTGGTTCAGGGATGAGTTGAGTGTCAGGGCTCAGGTAAAGGGTGAGGTGAGAACAAGGGGTGGTGCGTTTTATATTTTGAAACAGGCATTTTGCATTAGCTGAGTTAAAAAATAGCCATTGAAAATTATTCTACTATGACTTAAGATAGCTGCGTTAGAACAAGTTACCTAGCCCACATAGAACTGTGTTTTAATCAGCTCATAAAACTGAGGCAAACAGATTGGTGAACAGAAGAGTCCTGGTTCTGGGACCAAGAGGCATGCTGTCTAACTTCTCAACTCTTTGAACTTGAACCACCTCTACTAATCATGACTGATTTGGTGCTCTGGAGGGGCCATTCCTAATGGCTATTCTGATTAATGCTGTGTGGTGTGGCAGTCGTTCCAATTTCCTGTGACTTTCCATCTGGGTAAATAGCTGTCATCATTAGGTAATGGCTGCTTTGCTAGGCTATTAAATTATGAAGCAGTTACCGATATCTAGTGCTGATTTAACATGATTTGATTTAATAATTGGTTGTGATATTCCCATTTTCACTTCTAGATGAATAGTAATTGAAAGTGTCTTCTTTTTCTCTTCTGTTTCCTTGCTCTTTCATATTTGTGTATTCCCTCACAAATATACTATATCATTTTTTAAGAACAAAATAATAGAGTAGTTAATGGTGACTATAATTTAACTGTCATGATTGTCTTTTGTAGTAGAAATATAAATCCATAAAACCCTTGGGTTTTCTTTTTTCATTTTATTTGCATAATTTCAGGGGTATGGTGGCCTGGGAGCAATAAAGATTGAGGTTTGATATTAAAGTTTAGGAAAGAACCATGACTGGTTTGTATGATTGAAATCTCTGATGATAGCTACATTACTAATCAGAATGGGGGAGAGAATCTTGTACGGATATATAATCCCATTGATCAAAATATATTAGATCCTTCTACACCAAAAGAGTTAAGGGTTAAAATTATTACTTACATGAGTTTTCCATAATGTTGATTACAGACTTACTGAAAAAATCACCATATAACCCAATTCCCAAGCAAAGACAAATTAATTGCTTACTGCAGAAAGGGAGGATCCTATATTGAAAAAACCATAGTAGCATCTCCAAAGGGGAAGTTCAAAGGCAGAATATTCCCAAATCTTGGGCAGCCTGATTTGGGGCCCATACTTTTATATGAAAGGGGCTGAGAAAATACCATGATATAATAAGGCAAAGAGAAGTTGCAAAGATGATACAAAGATTTCCCTTTTACTCCACACAGTTTCCCCTATTGGTAACATCTTACATTTGAATAGCACATTTGACACAACTAATGAATCAATATTGATAACTACATTATTAACAAAAGTCTATATTTTATTCAAAATTTTCTTACTTTTTTGCCTAATGTCCATTTTTTCTCAAGAATCCCACTCAGGATACTACATTATATTTGGTCATTGTGCCTTAGTTTCTTCTTGGCTCTAACATTCCTTATTTTGATGACTTTGAGAGTTTTGAGGAATACTGGTCAGAAATTTTGTAGAATGTACCTCGGTTGGGATTTGCTGATGTTTTCCTCAAAATTAGCCCAGGATTATAGGTTTGGGCAGGAGGTCCACAGAAGTAAAGTGTTCTTTACACCATATCATATCAGGTGTCCTTGCCGTCAAAATGACATCAGTGTTGGTGTGAACATTGATCACCTCACTGAGGTACTGTTTGTTAGGTTTCTCCACTGTAAAGTTATTCTTTTACTTCCTCTCCCTATACTGTACTCTTAGAAAAAAATTATTGTGTACAACTCATACTTACGGGGTGTGGGTTAATGCTCTTCTTCCTTCAGGGGGTATTACCACATAAATTATTTGGAATTCTTCTGCACAGTAGATTGTTTATTCTCCCTTATTTTAAAAAATCCAAATATTTATTTATATCAGTATGGACTCCTGGATATTTATTTTGTACTTTGGGTTACAATCCAATAATACAATATTTTTTTAACCATATTTTCATAGTTCATCCCTTATTTTTGTAAATGTGTGGGATATAAAGATTTTCCTGTGCTGGTCTTTATTTCTCCATCCTTTTTCCTGCCACTCTTTTATTCATCAACTCAATAGAATTATATGAAATGCTCAAGGCAGCTGAATTATCTGTCCCCTTTGTCTTAGCATATTTTCTTTACTTTCCCTAGGATATTCTTCCCTTTTGTATTCAGTTGTTTAATTTCGACTTATTCCTACGGACTCCACTCAGCATCCCTGGAAAGCCATCCCTGATGCCTTCTATATCCATGGTCCTGCTTGGAACATTTTTATCATTTTCATGGATTTCTTTTTTAACACTTATTAAATATATTTTAAATTATTGTTTTACTTATGCTGTCTTTTAATTAATATGAAAACATCAGAGAATAGGTATGTTTTCATAATTCCTCTATCCCTATGTTAATAGGTATATAACTCCATAGTCCTTCATCTGTAATTTCGAAGTCAAAAAATTCCATGAGAACGATTAAAACCAAAAGTTTCTTCTTCCTTATATGGTAGCAGAACTCAACCTGATGTGAAATTCTGTGGCAGCAAAGTCCTACCTGAATACCTGAACTGAGGAGAAGCTATTAATAGTCTTTATTTGAACCATTGTTTTGCTGTAGAAATATATTTGATTACCAAATATTAACCCAGATTTCACTGAGGATATTAGAATATATGGTATATGTACCATATTACCTCTCCAAATTTGAAGAGTTTTTGAAATGCATAGGGTCCTAATAGTTTTGGATTGTGTTTCTATTATATTCTCATAAAATGTTAATATATTTGAATCTCAATAGAATAACAAAAAATGACCTTCAGCCAACCTTGTAAAAACATGAGACAACTGCATATCTGAAAACAGCTGAATTTATTACTTCCTTAAGTAATAAAGATCTATGTTCAGATGTAGTCTTTGAACAAAATAACTATTTTACGTGGGCTTTGTAAGGAAGTATTCTTTCCAGGTTGTATTGTTTACAGCAGAGAGAGTGCGTTAACATAGCCTTAAGAGTGTTCATTGGAGTGAATCCTATTCACTGACCTTCAAAGCATGAGGCCGATACTGATTATGGGCATAGAGAGGTATATTCACTAAAGCTAGGTGTCCTTGATTGATTACATGGGTTAAATACCAGTTATGGGTTATAGAACTGACATTGACTGATTAAACAGGATTAAAACTTGATTTGTCAGGTCTGCTTTAATGACTGACAGTCTTATTCTAGAAGCATGGGACACTTTTCCCTAATTTTCAATGCATACTAACCTGAAAGTATGCATTTCCTCCCTCAAAGTATAACTTTAAGAATCTCATTCTTATAACATCTTTTTCAGTACAAATTGATGAAATAATTCTTTATTTTTATTCCTTCAGATGTGGAAATGGATGGGGCTTGAACAGGATATCTCTGACAAAAGCCATAGGAATAATTTCAATAAAAATTTCGATCATTTGGTCAGGATCCTTTTTTTAAAAAGCATGGACATCTGTAACAAAAATCTTCCATGTTTTCAATTTTCTTTGATATAGTTTCACAACTACCTTGGCTTCATTTGCTGTAGAAATTCTCATAAGCTTACAGCAATTAGACCTATGCTCTATTATTTCTAGTAGCAGCAAATGAATCTGGTGTTCCTGACATTTTGCACAGTTAGAACTTTAAAGATATTTTCCAAGTTCAAAGGGATATCTATCAAAGCTTTGGGTACAGGTGAAACAGGAGGGTGAGAACATGAGGTTGTATTACCAATGTGTGCATTTCTAATGAAAAGTTTTTTAAATTTATTTATTTTAGACAGAGAGAGAGAGAGAGAGTGCATAAGTGGGAGGGAAGAGGGAGAGGGAGAGAGAATCTCAAGCAGGCTCCAGGCTGAGTATGGAACCATATCTGGGGTTCGATCTCAGGACCCTAAGATCATGACTTGAGCCTAAAGCAAGATTCCAATGCTCAACCAACTGCACCAGCCAGGCACCGCTCTGATGAAAATATTAAACGAGGCATCCTTAAAGGTTTTTGAAACAAGCAATACTGTAAAATCTATTGCTTTTTTATGTTTCTTACAAGTATTTCTCATACTGTGTATTAAAGAGGATTTTTTTTTGTTTGATACACACCCACAGTGGTTTTGAATCTGTTAATTTCTCCAGATTATTGAGAATAGCATTAATCACGGTGATTGGGTGAGGAGAAAAAAAATCAGCCTCTGCCGTAATAAATTGGGCCGGTTTATTGTGTAGAGCACTGACCCAATGAATCAAATAATGGGATCCCAGCTCTGATTCTACTAACCATATCTGTGACTTTAAGCAAGTCTTCATATTTTTCTGGACTTAATTTGCCTAATCTCTAAAATGATATTATTATATTGGATAATACTTAAATTTCTTTTAGGTTTAAGATCTTATTTTTGGGACGCCTGGGTGGCTCAGTTGGTTAAGCAGCTGCCTTCGGCTCAGGTCATGATCCCAGCGTCCTGGGATCGAGTCCTACATCGGGCTCCTTGCTCGGCAGGGAGCCTGCTTCTCCCTCTGCCTCTGCCTGCCACTCTGTCTGCCTGTGCTCACTCTCGCTCTCTCTCTCTGACAAATAAATAAATAAAATATTTTAAAAAATCTTATTTTTAATCTCTGCTGGTATACTGCTCCTTTTAACAATAAGTCAAACCTTTGCCCCCAAATTAAAGTGATCTTATATCCCGGGAGTATCTTGTCATTTATTATGTCTTTCCAATTACACATATTTATCTCATGTCTGTGATAAATATATCTCCCTTTTCCCAACTTCTCCCTGTTATATATGGTGAGCTTTGATATCTTAATGTCCTTTTAACCCTCTTCCTTTTCTTTTTCTTCCAGAATCTGAAACCTTTCTTTTTCTCACATTTTCTGAGATTTATTTTCACCCTTTTTGATCCATTTTCTACCCAACTTATTATATAACCCGTGCTTATTCTTCTTTGTCAGTATCATCCCCTCCATTTTCCTTTTTAAATATTTTGTCTATGTTTATGGTCTTTTGCATGAAATTGTGTTTATCAGAATGTTCTTTCAGTGTGTTCTTCTTAATGTAATTGTAGTAGGTGGCAAACTGAGCTTGCCATTTTGTACTTTGTTATAAAAGTATCCTATCTCAATACAAACCTAAATTTCTTAGTGTTCCAAACACGAAGATGCTTCTTTATTTTCTTGCTCAGGTATAAAATATAGCACAAAGCATTTGTCTGATAGAAAGCCTTTTCAACATTTTATTTGATATTTCATTTGGAACATAGAACAGCTCATTTTCTTTTCAAAAAGAACCCTTTAGATCTTAGAGCAGTTTAAAATTTTATACTTTAAAACGAGTTGCAAACATCCATTGCTGCTCTTGCATATTAAAGAAAGTCAGATGGTTTGCTTACATGTTCTGGATATTAACTGTATATGGATTACAAAAATGGCTCATTTCCCTATCTTCCTTTTTTTGCTTCATTGTTTTGCCTATGAAGCTTTCATCAGCCCCCACTGGCTTAACTACTTGGCCATCATCCTCTTTACTTTACATAATCTCTTCAGTTTCTGTTACAGGTTGAAATGTTTTGTGGTATACCCATGTTATCCATAGAAAACCATTATAAACAGATTTACTTATGAATCAAGCACTCAAAGTGCACCAACTATATGCCCAGAACTTTTATAAACCCTTTACTTTTATTAACATTGATTCTCACAACAGGACTGAAGTGTCGGGGGGAAAGTCAAGTAAATAACTAAAAGGCAGGCTCGTAATGGCAAAGCTGAGACTTGAGCTCAGGCTGTCTGGTTCCATAACCCAAGTTCTTTTTTTTTTTTTTTTTTTTATTTTTTTTTTTTTTTGCAGAGAGAAAGATCACAAGAAGGCAGAGAGGCAGGCGGGGGTGGGGGGAGCAGGCTCTCCACTGAGCAGAGAGCCCGACGTAGGCCTTGATCCCAGGACCCTGAGACCACGACCTGAGCTGAAGGCAGGGGTTTAACCCACTGAGCCACCCAGGTGCCCCCATAACCCAAGTTCTTAACCAATCTTCTATACTACTTTTTCAAGATACTTTTCTTTAAAATGTATCAATAAGAATTCTAATAAAAAGGCTCTGAAATAAAGGAAATTCCATGGGTTTTGGAATTTCATGTGTTTTGTCCAAGCATGACTGATCTCCTCTCTTACATGAAGCCTAAAGCATTACTTTTAAAAGGAATGAATGCCAGACTGCATGACTGTCTTTGTTATTAGTGATTTCCCCACTTTATTTTTATGAATACCTATCCTTTTCCATATTGAACAATACACATTTTAAATAGTAAGAAATTGCTTGCTTCTTGAGTTGATTTTTTGAAATTGTGGAAATATTTCAGTGCTCCACAAGCAGAGGAAGTGTTTAGAGAATATAATTGTCTTGGTAAATAGCTTCAGAATATAGAGGACAACAGAAAGCAGCCTGTGACAGGAAAGGAGAGAAATATAATGTCACTAAATGACATTATTGATTAACCTAAAATTTTAAGGATGTTAGTTTTTTTATTATCTGAAAGTTAATCACCAGCAAGTGAAGTAACAAAGTCATTGAATAAAATGGGATGTTTTGATATAAATTCTTTCTTAAATAACTACCGATTTGTAGTCAGATTATTTCGTATTTTTATCTTTTTGTTATTGTTGTTGTTGTTTCCATATGGTATATGTTATCAATTTGATGAAAATCCTGCATGGCGAAAACCACCACTTTCTATGATCTGTTGTAACAAATACAGCACTGTACATCCAACTAGGAATAGGATTGATATTAAAATCAAAATGTTAGACCTAGAAGAGAACTTACAAACCAGGTGGTTTACCACTTACTGTGTTATTTTTAATAGTTTCTATTTTTTTAGTTGAAGTGTAGATGACATTATAGTATATTAATTTCAGGTGTACAACCTAGTGATTTGACAATTTATACATTATGAAATACTCACTGAGATAAGTGTAGTCTATACAACATTATTACAATATTATTGACTATATTTCCTATGCTGTACTTTTCCTACCTGTGACTTATTTTATAACTGGAAATTTATAGCTTTTAATCTCCTTGACCTATTTCACCTCCTATCCCTCATCCTCCTCCCCTTTGGCAAACACAAGTTTGTTCCCTACATTTATGACTCTATTTCTGTTTTTTTTTTTTAACTCCACATATAAGTGAAATCATACAGTATTTGTCTTTCTCTGTCTGACTTACTTCACTTAGCATAATACCCTGTAGGTCCATCTATGCTGTTGCAAATGGCAAGACTTCATTCTTTTTTATGTCTATAATATTCCATTGTGTATACATACCACATCTTCTTTATTGATTCATCTATCAATACACACTTAGGTTCCTTCCATTGTAAAATGTGGCAATAAACATATGGGTGCATATATCTTGTCAAATTAGAGTTTTCATTTTCTTCAGATGAATACCCAGCAGTGGAATTACTAGATTCTATGGTATTTCTAGTTTTAGTATTTTGAAGAAACTCCATACTGTTTTCCAGTGGCTGTACTAATTTACATTCCCACCAACAGTGCCAAGTGTTCCTTATTCTTCACATCCTTGCCAACATTTGTTACTGTCTTTTTGATACTAGCCATTCTGACTAGTGTGAGGTGTTATCTCATTGTTGTTTTTATTTGCATTTCCCTAGTGATTAGTGATGAGCATCTCCTCATGTGTCTTTTAGCCATCTATCAATTAGTTTTCCATATGAAAATTAAATAGCCAAAAAGGGAGAGTGGCTTTTCCAAGAATAAATATCTGGTTGTTGGTAGGGTCTGATAGAGACAAAACAGCAAAGGATTCTGTTACAAGGGTACTGCCTGCTAGGCGGATGAGTTTAGGGAAAGTACTTCCTCTTTAGCAAAATGTGAGTGTACTTATTCATTGAGCTCTAAAATAGTTATTGATAATCAATTCCACACCAATCAGTCTTCTATATATTGTTGTATTATAAAGATGAATAAAAATATCCCCTGTTCTATTAGAACTTCCAGACATATAAGTAAATAATCTCAATTAAATAATACTATAATAAAAGGTTGTAAAGATACCTTTAGGAGAATGAGAGATAGGGGACCTCCCTATACATGGAGATCAATTAGTATTAGTGCAAAAAATAGTTTTTTGATAGTTGATACTCTTATGAGCTCATAATCATAATTTTAGCCTTTGATGTTCTGGAATATTAAGGCTAACTTAATAAATATTTTAACTCTTTCTTTTTTGATTTGTGTGCTATTGTATCTTTTTCTATCATTGAACTCTATATTTCTTGAAGTAAAATAAAACTCAATTAGAGAGCATTTATACACCAATCTGTTAAGGATAGCATCTTTTATGTATGACCAACAACAAAAAATTATAAACTAACTGATTTTTTATGTTAAGAAAAGCCATATATCTTTGTCATTGTTTTTTGTCTGTTTATTTCTTAGGTATAGGTAATCTTTGTTAACTTTTGTTGCTCTAGCCAAAGGGTGCTCTGACGAATGGAAATGGGATGACTTTGACTAAAGTCAATGGCCCTATTCCCCCAAATTAGTTCTTAAATTAGGAAAAAAAAAAACTAGATTAGTATGAAATTTAAGTAAAATGGTTTTGTCACATCAAAATGAACTTCCCACTAAGAATTATTGTAAGACAAACTTAATAGAAACACAAAGAGCAACTTAAAAGTGTTTTGAAAACCCTTCATAATATAAATTTTTAATGCTTCTACAATTTATTTATCTTCTAATTTCTCACATGAAAAATCAAATACCTATATCCTAGTGTAATAAGATATTTATTTTTGCTTAGTAAAGGAATTTATTAAATTTAAAGAGAGAACAATCTCTTTCAAAAATCTTATAAAATGTTATTGTTTCTTTCATAAGACATCATTGGAAACTATTTTTTCTTTCCATACTTTTGTATTCATTAATAACAACTGATATAAAGAATGAGATTGTTGCTTAATCTGTGGCTTTGTGTGTGTGTCTGCTGTGGGGACAGAGTTGGGGTATATCTACTACTTTGTTTGAGGTGCATATATAATGCCATACCTATTCCACCTCTAAATAAAAGTTGTGTTTTGTCTTTATCATCTTAGAACAGAAGTTTTCAAAGTGTGGAGTAGAAATCCCTGGTGAGCCCTACAAGCCTTTTAAGAGGTCTTTGAGGTTATAAATAACACTAAGATGTCATTTGCTTTCTTTACTATCATTCTTTGATGTATATACAGTGGAGTTTTTAGAGGCTATATGATGTATGATGTTATACTTGTTGGAGTAAAGAAAGAGATAAGAAAATCCAGGTAACTTCTGTAAGCCAGGTATTAAAGATGTTTTCAAAAATGTAAAACAATAATATTTTTCTCCCTACATGTTCCAAATATTTTATTTCTGTTATTGTGTAAAGTTTGTTATTGTTTTAAATCAATCAATCAATCAATCAATCAATCAAAATTCTCCCTTAATTTCTAATTTGGTAAATATCTAAAGTGATGACCTACATTTATTGTTTTTCATAATAATAGATTTTGAAACCAAAAAGTTTTAGAATAGCTGCCCCAAAGAAGTGAGGTAAGTGAAGCTCATAACCCAGATACTTTTATTGTTCTAGTAGCTAAAACATTTACTGGACCAAATGGCCAAGATATCACTTACTGCTACATAGATGCTTAACTATGAATAGGTTTGAATAGCTTGTATATAGTAAAATAACATATACAGGTTCATGTTAGATATAGAGAAAAAACTGGATAATACTCAAATAATTCCCACAGTGATTAATAAATCAGCTTAACTGAACCTAAATTAAAAGCGCACAATGATAATTCTTACTTTGGTTATAATCGCAAGGAGAATATCCCAATCATTCCTAAATAGCTATACTGATAGTTCCAGAGCATTTTCCTTGCTTTGCTGTCCTGGACAAAACTGAGTGGTTTAGTAAATGAAGATTTCACTGATATCTAAGAACCGGGATAAAAGCTGAGTTGGCTTATCCCATCCTCGGTTCTCTCTTCCTGTCCCTTCCATACGTTGGCCTCTCTAACTCTCCTGAGCTGTGCCCACTTCCAAGTCTACTAATCTATATGGGATATTTTGGGATATGCAATATTACTCCTTCTTCCAATACAGCACAATTCTGTGTGATGAAACCAACATACACAAACTCTGTTTACATATTCAAGTGAGAAAGAGCTTAGTTTTAAAAATATATTATTTCAAAGAGGTTTTTTTTTTTTTTTTTTTTATCTTTAGTCTGTCAATAGACATTCTGGGGATGAGAAAGGAAATGGAAAAGATTTTAAAGGATGACCCTAGAAATGATCAGATTAGTCTGGTGAGAAGATGGGAAATTCTAATTTTGGGGTGTGGAGTGGAAAGTTTGTCATTTTTTTTTTTTTTACTAAGCTATCATAAAATAATAAATTCTAAAAGATGGATAAAATTACATAGTGGAAATGATACTCAAATCAGGAAGTAGTCAAAGATCTTTGCTTCTTTAAAGTTGTGGACCTAAAAAATTGCTTGAAGCAGTTCCTTTGAAATAGTAATAATCAATTGGATTCACCTTTAAGGGTAAAAGTATTCTTTAAAGCATTTGTAAGCTTAGTGTTAGAAGAAGAAAGGTCAGTGGTTGATAAAATTATGAACCTCATGTTACATATTATCACATGGTTTAATAAAAAGGAAGACACCATGTTTGGCCTCTTTTGATGTAGAAAAATCTTTGATTCTTCCTGGGGCTGGCTTTTCTTTTCAAAAGCATATTGCCTGGTGAAATTTTTAAACTTCTTTTTCCTTACCTTATTCTTTGAAACATTTCTTTATATGTTAACAATGATCCTTTTAACATTCTAAAGTACTTATTTTTGGCATCCAGATTATGAATATAACCTGTGTTTTTTAATCCAGTAAATTAATGACTGAAAGAGAGGCTTCCCAAATTTCTAAATTTTAGATTGCTGGAAAGATCTTTAGTTTGTTAATGTGTTTTGAAAACTTGTTTTATTATGTTGCTATTGTTATCCCAAAGAAAATTCGAAGTTTAGGGAAGTCATCAGGTCAAAATTATATTAAAAATTCTGGGACAATAATTTTTGCTAGCTGACTCGCTCAACAAACTCTTACTTTCCTAGAAGTAAATAGCCACCTGGCAAAGAATAGAGGGCAACTTGTAGCAAGAAGCGTGGGTTCTTAATCCACAAGACAATACCTTCTGCCAAGAACCTAAGTGATCTTGGAAGCTCATACTTCTCTAGTCAGAACTTCTAAGTGTTCTCTAGTCAGAACAGCTAAGAACAGAGCCCATCAGGGACCTTTACTGGAGCCTTGTGAGATCCTAAACAGAGGATCCACTAACTTATCCCTGGACTCTTGGCCCAGAGAAACTTGGAGATAATAAATGTGTATTGCTTTAGTCTTTTAAGTTTGTGATAATTTGTTACATAATAATAGATCATTAATTACAGCCCCATCTAGATTTAAGAAAAATTTTCAGATAACAGTGTTTTGGAATATTTTATTTGTCCCCTCTAAATTATTGTAGAAAAAAATAATGTTCTGCATATCCTTTGAGAACTTGTTGCAAAATCACGGTCCCATCCTCATAAATAAACAATGAGGCTGGATTGGATTTTAATACTACATGCTTCCCTAAAGCACTTTGTTATCACATCAAATTCCTATATTTTTGCTACCAGGAGTTTTTGTATCTCTCAGTGCAATGTATTGCTCTAGGGGGTTGAGATCATATTTAAACAGAGAGAATGGGGGGAGAATAAAAATAAGAATGAACTTTGGCTGATGAGATTTAGCCAGTATAAAATGTAAAAAATTTGTACATTAAAATTTGCACTGTCAGGACTGGATCAACTAACCTGTACAAGTGAAAACGAGAGTACTCATTCAGTATGTGTATTGTTGTCATTAAGTAAAAATAAATAAATAAGTAAATATTTGCATTTTCTGTCAATTAAGGCCCTTATTTTAAAGGGACTATCTCTACTCAGCATATTAGAAATGAGCGACTTTGGTAGGAATAGAGATGCAATAGATTTTACTCTTTGGTGAAAACAAATTTTGTATGCACAACTGCTATGAAGGAGGAATCGGATTGCTTTAAAGCTAGTGATAAATATTCATGGAAATAATCTAGACAGATAAGAAAATAACCAGGTTTTGTATGTAAGCTTTTATCCCTTGATTTTAGAAAGGATTATTTTAGTAATGTGTTTAGAATTTTTAAAAAATCTTGAACCAGAGTTGAACAAAGAAAACATAAAGTTGGTGAGGATAGAATTGAAGACTGTGTTGAATCTCCCTTGAGCTCTATAGGTAATCCAGACCCTCTAACAATGCAGCTCTTTCCAGGAGGCCTGGTGTTCTGTCCACAGCTTCTTTCTGTTTCAGGTTTTAACAAATACAGATTTTTAAAATTCTTATTTAATCACCCAGTTGAATTTCTTTTCTTTTCAATTTTTAAGCTTTGTGGCTGAGTCTCCTTAAAATCACTAACAGGTTCAGTCCACAACTACTGAGAGATGAGACTTAAAATTATTCAAGCAGTATTTTCAGTCCATGAGATCCATGGCCCCATTTGCTGCTGGTTGTCTTTTGACTTTGTGCCCTAATTTCAGACTGGTCTGGATAGAATCCTGGCTCTCCATCTCATTACTAGATCAGTAGTCTTAGAGAGTTTCTTAACCCTTTCAAGCTATATTCTTTTGCTTTCCAAAATGGGGATTATAATGATTTTCACTTAATAATAATGATGTAAAAATTAAATGTGATACTATAGTGTTTTATGGATTATCTATTTAGGAAATGCTGATCTACACCATTCTTAAGGCCTCTTGCAGTTTTAGATGTTTCTGTTTCTAAATCCATAGGAAATACCACTACACTGGAGAGGTCAACTGTTAGAAAACTTGGTTCTCCCATAGCACTGTTGGAAGGAATATACCTTAGCCAATGAATGTACAGTGATTACATTGATATTTTAAATAGCTTGTAACCATAATCCTTCTGTGCTAACCGACTGGGCAAGAAGAGGCACATGCCTCAAGGGCCTCCTTGTCATAATGCGGTATTGACCAATTAGTTTTATTCTCTAAGTAATTTGAATTAAGAAATATCGCTTGGGTCACTTGGGTGGCTCAGCTGGATAAGGGTTCAACTCTTGATCTCAACTCAGATCTTGATCTCTGGGTTGTGAGTTCAAGCCCCACATTGGGCTCCACACTGGACATGGAGCCTGCTTAAACAAACAAAAGAGAAATACTGGTCAAATGGGGTATTTACAGCTGAAACTTAGAGGTAAACCAGGGTTTGCAAATTATTGCACAGCATGCATATTTCTCTGTTTTGTAAAAGTTGAATTGGGCAATCTGTTCATGAAACATGCACTGTCCAAGTGACTAGAGCTTCCCATTCCTTAATTCTTATATCCATCTGTTTTATTCATGTAGAGTGAATTTCAGATCTTCAGATACATTTGTGTTTGCCCTCCTTGAAGTGGAACATGTGTGAGGTGGCTGGGATGCAATCTGTAGCTTTAGAAGTAAAGTAAGAAGTAGTCAAAATGTTGGTAATTGGGGTGGCCTTGTGTCTATGCATCTGAACTCCAGAAGAATGAAAAAAAAATTTCCAGGAAAAGATACTACATTGAAATGAGCTCAATCTTGCATGAATGATATATGAGCCACTTTTGCTGTACAGTTCATGGGGAAGATCAAAAACAGGTACTTACTTCACTTAAGAGTAAAAAAAAAAACCTCTTCAGGTGGCAAGGTTCCTACTGTTGGCACCTTATTTGAGCCCCAGACTCCCATCCCTTTTCCTGGGAAATATTGAACTCCTGTGTGGAACCTGGATGGGAGGAGGGCTGGGCACTCCCCTGAGCACAGGTGAGAGTGGGAGGGAGCAAGGGAGTGGAGAAGAGAAAGTGCTTTTGTGAGCGCAGGAGAAAAATGACATGATAGGCACTGCCACTTGTTCATACAGAAAAGTGATTCTTCCTCAAGTGACTCAGATCCTCACATTTTAAATTAGTGTAACCTTCACAGAAACTGCCAGCACATCACTTGGCTTCTCCTCGGGCAGTGAGGGTCTGCAATCCCTAGCCCAGTCAAAGGAACAGAATTCCACATGCTATAAGAAGGCTTTTTCTTTGAATTACTCCTTTAACTTGACCAAACAAGGTTTGGGTAACAATGCTTACATTTTCTTTCCTATAATAGCTAAATTTTCTCATTCTCCTTTAGGCAGTGAGTTTCTTTTTTGGTGAAGGAACAGTGGTTATATTTTCAAATGAAGTTATTCAGCCTCACTTTTGTTGACGCTTAACGGAATCCTTTTTAGAAATAAATGGTGGCATTGAAAGTATACTTCTATTTCATCATCCACAGGTTACTCAATCCTAAGAAGGCCTTTTGAAATTCTGCTACCTCTCAGAGCAGCTTATTTCTGTATTTTGGTTTATTTTGAGTATGAGAAAAAAGGCATTATCCAAGGTACTCATTTCAGAAATGCTAGAAAACAAATAATTCATATGCCTTTCTTTTCAAGCATTATTGTTTGTGAATTAGTGAGGAAAAGCTGACAAGCAGAGCTTCTGAATGCAAAGAGAGAAAACTGTACATCTTCCACACAGACTAATGAAGTCATTGCAACTATAAGAAGAACTTTGGCCAGAGGCAAAATCCAGAAAAGTAAATCCTTTCTCACCCTGAATTATAAAATATTTCCTTTATTCTTTGCCTCACAGATTATCATCAAAGTTTTTTTATGTGAGAAAAATTAATACAAATATGTACAATTCTCCTTTCCCCAGTACCAGATAAATTGGAGCTCTTTAAACTATGCCAGTGTCTTATCTTACCTGTCACCTATGTAGTGTTGATGAGGAAACTTCACCTGGTAATTATATTACTGTACTGTAGAAAACGTAGTAAAAAATAGATTGAAGAGAAACTCATCCAAGTTTTTCAATTTACTCTCTGATAAATGCAGAACTAGACAACCACACAGTGTGGTTTTTGTCCTTTTTATAACAAAAGTCTGTATGTCTGGGTTGGTTTCTAGTCAATATTTTATCTGGTATTCCTATCAATCTAGCATAGGCATTGAGACTCTGAACTTAGAAGTCAGAAAGATGAATTCAAATCATGACTTTGTAAATTTCTAGTTATCTCACCGTGGGCACGTTAACTTTTCTCTCTGCTCTTTATGTCTGCCTGGGCTAAAATAGTTAAAATATCTGCTTAACAGAGTTGCTATGGAGCTGAAATAAGGCATGGACACAGCACAGCACTGCAGCTTATTATTCTAAGGTGCATTTAAACAAAAAAATAATTATTACAAAATATTAGAATCCACTCATTTAGAAGTATTTGCTTTGAATTGAGCAGACCTATTTAAATAGAATTTTGCCTACTTAAAGAAAATATTAACATTCCTTTCATTCAACAAATATTTATAGCACACTTATTTTTTGCCAGGCTCTCTTGGGATACCTCAGTGAGCAAGAGATACAACTTCCTGCTTCATGATATTCATAGTCAAGCTTATAAAATTTATAAAATTTTAATATACATCCTTTACTTTTTGGCTTTTTATTCACATTAGGAAGCCTAAGAATTAAGCTTTTTTAATTACACTGAATTGCTTTAAGAGTAGAAGAATTACATTGAATTGCTTTAAGAGTAGAAGGAAACAGATCTAACATCTCTATTTAGTTAGGAATTTAGAGCTTTTTATTTCCACATTTGGGAATACAAATTTATCTTATTCATGTATTTTATAATTTTCTATTCTTACAATAGAATTTCTGTCTTTGGCAGAAGTGCTGAGGACTTTGAATGTCCCCTCAGACCTTGGAAAATGTGAAACAACTTTTTCAAATGTGAGAACATGGAATCCTGACCTGGTTATGCAGGTGAAGGGTCAGTTTCAAGGGGACCCTGGGCTTGTTCCAGGCCATTGCCTTGTACTGACACCAAGTAGGAGTAACGTGCATCACCTGCATACTTAGACATTTCTCTCAAACAAAATATTTAATGAATATGCTGAACAATATCTTCCCAATAGTTTTCCCTGTGTGACTAATCTTTCTCTATCCTAAAAAAAAAAAGAAAGAAAAAAGAAAGAAAAGAAAAGAAAAGAAAACTTAATGACTTTACCCCCCTCCTCATTTTCTCTTCTAAAGATCAGATTCTTATAGGTGATTCAAAGCACCTCTATCATATAGTCATATGTAATAACATTTCAGTTTACATAATAGCATCTCAAAGTCTCTTTGAAAACCTTCCAGGTTGCTTTTGCTTTCTCCCCCTCATCTGCTTTTTTAGCATTCTACAAACGTAACTTTTTTCTGGAAGGGAAAATCTTGCCAACAAGAAAGGTAATGTGTGTTCAAATATTTGTACTGTCCTTGTTTACTTTCGATGACATTGATTTTACTTTGTTAAAATATGTAATGTTTTTTAAATTGAAAACCAGCATTTAGGACACATTCCTCCACAGCTGGGATCTGAACTTCTAAGCATATTTCTTTAAACACATTTAAATGAGTAAATTAATAGTATTATAAGATACTGAAATACAATTACCTATAACTACAATTACAGGACATGTGAATCCGAAGCTTAGGAAATAATCATCTCTTCAAAGCACCAATTTTATTCCTGGAGTAAGGAAAATTTATGTGGAGATTTTTAAGGAAGGTGGGACAAGAATGCCAGAGTGAAGAAAGTAATAAAAATTTTAAAGGGAATGAATACATTGTAGTACAGGGCAAGCCATATTACTATATACCTCTTGGGGAGGCAACATTTGGATACACAAAGGTGAAGGGACAAAATTGAATAAATGCAGGGCAACTGGAAAGCAGATTCTGGAATTAAGATTTCTTTAATCTTTCTTTTTCTAATCCTAATTTGGCAATTAGGTATTGATAAAATTGAAAAAAAAACCACATGTTTCTTCAACTTGTCACAGGTAAAGACATAGATTTAGCTTCAAAGAGTAAAAAAAATTTTCTCCTCTTTTTGAGTAGTTTAGCTCATGTTCAGTATTTTGTTTCAATAACAGTTTTTAGGAAACTGTCATGCATTTGTTGGCTTAATCCTGATAATAGCATGGTTTATGTGTTGATCATGTTTAGACTGTTTTAACACATCACCCAGTAGTTGGGGATGCAGTCAGCTTTCTAGAGTTGTTGTCATAAAAGGGAAAAGGCATTCTTATGAGGAATGAATATTTAAATGTTGGATAGATATTTATACTGTCCATTCTAAAAAGTGTTTGCATTTTTTTATCTATGTAGTAAATTAGTAGTCTTCAGAAACATCTAAATATAAGGTGGAGGAAGTCTAGTTTTTTATAATCTGAAGGTTAACAGTGAACTGAAACCAAATAGACTCTGAAGTTCTTTTTCTGTATCCACTTCATTATATACTGAATTTTGTGTGTACTCTATAAGATACCTTTACTTACCCAAGGTCATACACTATAGAAATGAAAATGTAATTGAAATGCAGTACTCAATAGCTAGAAGATTGAAGAGAGAGTTAATAAATTGGAATTTAGGGTGATTAGGAAACATCCAGAATGAATTATGTAGAGGAATAATGGTGAAGAATATGAAACAGAGTGTAAGAGATCAGGAGCACAAGGACTAGGGAGAGAAAATACATGATCTATCCAACCCTCTCATTCTGCCCAGCAAAAAGGAAGGAAGGAAAAGGAAAGGAAAGGAAATAAATAGAAATATAGAGTAGATAGGACAAATACAAAGCAAATTATGAGATGGTAAATTTAAGCCCTAAAATATTTATATATACCTCACATATAAATTTACAAACCTGGAATATAAATAAATCAAAACAAAAGGATAAACAACTTAATAGATAAGAAGAATGCAAACACAAATGAATATAAGGTACCATTACATCCTTATTAGATTGCCACATTTAAAAAGATTGACAGTATCAAGTGTTGGTGAGAATGTGGAGCAACTGAACTCATTTCAATTTATTTGCTTACTTTGGAGAGGAGGAGGTGAGTAGGAATTATAAAGGGCTTCCTGGTTCTGGGGATGTTCTATTTCCTGATCTGGGTGGTAATTACATGGACATGTTAATGAAAATGCATTAATCTGTATTTTCATGATATTTGTACTTTTATGCATGTGTCATACTGCTATAAAATGTTCAGTAGAAATAATCACTTATTTTAAGCAATAAGCCTAGTATTCTCCTCGGGAAATGCAGTAAAACTGCAATTTTGAGATTTATTACTACACACAATCTATTACAAATTTAAGATTGAGGCTGCAAATTTGTATTCCCTTAAATGCCTCTGAAAAGGATAGAATTGTGGTAAATCACCGAAAGAAAAATTAAAAACGGATATGAAAAGACTTACCCAATGAGTTTATGAGGTTATTTAATGTAATATATACCATTGGATTTCATTTTTATATTTCAGGTAGGTAAATGCCAGAAAAAAATTCATCACCTAACACTTCAAAAGTTCTGTGACCTTGAATTTCAAAAGTCAATTCTGGTTATGTGACCTCTCAAAATGCCATCATGTCTTCCTAATGGTAGAGAAAATGCAATTCATGAATAACCTCTCTTACTGCATTTACAACACTTCTTTCCCATTGATATATTGCCTTTCTTTCTTCCTCATTATTCAGATACTTAGTCTAGGAGTCTTTTCATTACAATAACCGTTTCCTGAATCTCAAGCATGTTGTCTTTCTTACCTTTGCATTGGTTACAAAGACTAATTGTTACAGAACTTCACTAATGAATTTTATAGGTTTACCTATTTCCCCCAAACTTTGAAGTCTTTGAAAGCAGGGGATGCATCAAACATGAAGACTTTTTTTAAAAGATTTTATTTATTTATTTGTCAGAAAGAATGAGCACAGGCAGACAGAGTGGCAGGCAGAGAGAGAGGAGGAAGCAGGCTCCCTGCTGAGCAAGGAGCCTGATCCGGGACTCGATCCCAGGACGCTGGGATCATGACCTGAGCCTAAGGCAGCCGCTTAACCAACTGAGCCACCCAGGCGTCCCTGAAGACATTTTATTTTTAATCCCAGTGGTGAGAATAGAATGAATAGCCCATGTTCCAAATATATTTATTAAATGGCAAATAAATGAATCAATGGATCATTGTGGCGTTAGACTCTGGCTGATAGTTGACATAACGGAGTTTCTGAGTTGTGAAACTAATTTTTGGAAGTTTCTATTTTGAGGCCGTATTTTCAAATGCCAATCATGAAGTAACAGTTTTTACTGGAGGTGAAAATATGAAGTGTTCCATAAATGATGTAATGTCATATAAATGTCTCCAGAAACACCTTTGCTAGACTTTTGTATTTCTTTTTTGTATGTCTAGTCTTAACACTTTGGTTTAGTAACTGCTTTCAAAGTGAATAGTTTTGACAGAGCTGTCTAGATTTGTATAATCAGAATTTACTGTCTCTGAGGCAGTTTTTGGAATACAAAGGTACAAACTCTCTTCATTTATCTTATTAGAAGAGTCAAGGTTTTCAGACCATGTTTAGGTTGTGTATATTTTCTAGTCTTCTCTGTGCAATGCTTTTTTTCTTCTTCCTGCTTATAGTAATACTTATAATGTACTTAGTTTATCCCTAGATAATAATTTCTCATCATTTTCTTGTTTAGTAAGTACATACTAGTGCTTTTTAATATACCATGAGGGTTAGATCTCCCAATTACCAGTGAATGTTTTGATATTGTGTATCATATCCTAAGATTCTAAAGTATTTCAGGATCTATTTCTGCTTAAAAAGGCCCAGTGGGACTCATATTATGTACATGGTCTCCTTCCCTTCTATATAGAAACACACACACACATACACACACACACACACATACCTATATTTATATCTACCTGTCTATTTAGCTTTTTTTTCTCCTCAGGAAAAGGAAGAAAGCTATCATAAAAACTAAATTTTTCCAAATGTGTCATTCAAATTGAACAGACCAATCTCGAATATGTACTCGAGCAAATCTCAGAAGTATGAATGATTGTTGTTTGGGGGAGTATATTCCTCTGATGCAGCAATAATCTACTGATCTGCTTTCCAACTCTAATTGTTTGTTTGGATTTTATTTCTTTCTATAAATGAGGTAATGAGATTTAGGGATTGAAGGGCAGAAATTTAATTGACAATGCAATAAACAGCCATCTAAAGTAAGCTTTTACAAAATGACACCACCACTCACTGAAAATCCCGACTATATTCAGAATGAATATAAATGGTTACCTCTTGCAATATTCGATGAAATTTAGAACCCTTTGAGAATTCCTTTCAATCAGTATTAAGCAAAAGATTCTTTTAAAAGAAGTGAAGATTGGCAATTATGTTTTGTGATTTCCCAATACTGCTCTAACATTTCTCCTCTAAGTTAGATGATCTATCTGCATGTTTCAGGATAAATTCAAAAGAAGTGGCACAAAGTGGTTGTGTTTCATTAGGACAAAATAGGGGAGGTATTTTTACAGGAAAAAATATATTTTATATTAACACCTGCACTGTTTTGTGACAGAAATACTGCTATTTGTGTGATAGTGCAACTTTAATTCAGGTAATATATTTAGCTATATTTCATTTCCTGTTCTTTATAACTTCCTCAAAATGACATTAGAATGTGATGAGAGGTTTATATTAGTGTGGTTCAAATTGTGACCACAAAGTCTGTTGTCATGGCAATTCTGCCCAATTAAAAAACTACCATGCTCCAATTTGTGGTACAGTATTCTTTGATGCGCAATTACACTGTACAAAACATTCGGCAATTCCTTGAGAATTATTAATAGGGTATTTGAGCTACAGAAATAACTTTATTAGGGAAAAGAAGAGAACAAATTTGCTTATCTGTATGGTTTTTTAGTTTTATCTAAATTTCTTAGCATTATTTTTCTTGGTCTTAGTATTTCGGTAGATATTACAAACATATGTATATATGAAATACATATATAAAATACATATAAATATCACATTCACATTATCCTATTAATATTATTATATCAGAGGTTAGTGTGGGTTTATTCAAATGAGCTAATTAGTTATTTAAATAGAATTCTTCAATTTCATCGTCAAGGGCCAAGAGATTTAAATAGAAGCATGACTAAATATATTTTATTTATAATCATTTAATCACATGCATCATTTAAGTTTCATTCTTCTGGACCATATTTTTTCTGTGTGTCTCACTTTATTTCAATTTCAGCTTCTTTCCAAAAGATCCTCCAAACATAGAGCCAGATGGTACCTTACTCTTTGGCTTCATTAGACCACTTTTGACTTTGAACAAGGAATATCTGAAATGACTAAATGATGTATGTCATTGTCTATCCGTACTTCAGATATTCATGCCCATTCAGTCTGTAAATGCGGTTCATCCGTGAATTTGGCTAGAATTGTTCAATAAATCTCATAGGACATGGGTTGATGAGCTTTGTGCTAGCTATAGGAGTGGCAATAAAACCATAGGGATTAACCATAATCTTTCTCCACATTAACATGATTTCCAGAGACCCGAAATTATTCATCACTTTTCAGAGTGCTCAATGTACATGGCAACAATTGGTTATGTTGTTGCTATGGTAGACACCTTCAGATGTTGACTTTGCCTCCAAAAAATATCTGCACAATTAGCAAACTGGATGCTACCTTTGGAATCAGATAATCAGTTTTAAAAGTTTAGGTATAGGTACTGCCAAAATTTTAATAAGGTACAGTAAATGATTGTACAATGTAGCATGCTAATTCTTTGATTATAATTGTTTTAATGTAAGCACATTGATAGGAATTTAAATTAGTTAATTTAATAATGGTATGCCTTTTCTCCCTCATCTCAAAAGTCTTCAGTTTACTTAAGGCAAGACTATGTATATATACTTTTGGTAGGATCCATAGAATTACCAGTGAATAAATGAGACTGAAATGATAACTACAATGGGAATTCCATTTTATCTTTACAATCCAGAAAACTTACCATTGTTCCTCAAATAAACATTATTTGGTATTCATCTAGTCAGGATTCCTCATTTGGTTCTATTATGATAAAATAACAAATCACCTCATGCATAGAGCTGGCTCAGTAGCATTTATGTTTAGTTATAATTTGTTGAAAGGCTCCTTATTGTTTTCCTGATATTTTATCATATGCATGTGGGATACTGTTGGTGTGAGCAACAATGAAAAGCCAATATCACACTCCAGGATCTTGCTGCCTGTAGAATGGTTAACAATAGATAAAATGCATTTATTCTTGGCAGTCTTTGAAAAGTACCTTGGAGAATTACTGTAGCATTATGTACTGTAAGCTTCAATGGAACTACAGACTAAAGTGTGATATTTTACAGGCTTATTGTATTCAAAATGCATTGTATGTTATTAAAATAGCAAAGCTTTTTATGTTGATATTTGTGAGATCCCTGACGACAAGATAATGCAATATGGAGAAAAGTCAGTAGAATTACATAGGAGAGGGGTAGCCTGCTGACATGCTTACTAGGTAAAATGTAGGATCATGAAAATTATTAACTGGGAAACTGAATTTTAACAAGCCTGATAATGCTGCTGAGCACAATTTTCTGGACTGTTCTCTGCATGGACACACCTTTCAATTTATCGGCATTTGCTTTCATGATGGTCATCTAATAAAACACCCTTGGGTAAGCTATTTCCATGGCGATATGATTCTGTGGCTCACTGTCAGCACTGTCACTTGTCCTCTACAGTGGCTACCTGATCCTAGGGTGCAGCAAATCCCTGGCATAGAAATCTCCTTCTCAGTCTTTCATTGTAACAATGTGATAGGAAGGGAGCCCACAGATTGGCAAAACAGAGGGAAATATGTAATTTCCATGCATCTCCCAAGAAAAAACTCCCAAAGGGTTATGCTGGCAGTGAGTATAATCTTTGAGAGTAAAGTTACAACATAGTAAAAAAGGGCATAAATTTTAGTGGTAAAAGGAATTATTTTTAGAGGAGCCTTAGCAACTGATATAAACTATACTTTATTTGTTTTTGTGAAATGAAAAGATTATTTCAAAGTTTAGCTAAGGTAGGATAGGCACTAATGTTAATTGAGTATCTATCTTATATCAGCATTGTATTAGGCATGAATATAGATTTTCAGTAATGTTTATTTCAGCTATACAGGGAAGGTATTTTCATCCCATTTTACCTATGAGGACATTTACTTCTACCAATTTACATTACTGTCCGTAACAGCCCTATTCAGAGTGGCACTGCCTTAAGTGTCAAGTCCTATTCATAAATCCTGAGAGTGAGAAAGCAGAATAATCTAATAGCAGTTGGATGACAGTGTTCAGAACACTGTGCTTTATAAAAAATGTAGATGTTATAGTTCCTGATATGGAAGGAATCTGCATTTAATAGTGAGATAGGATATGTAAATGTTGGAAAAAAAAACCCATGAAATAGAAATGTCTGGTAATTGATTATAGGGCTCTAAAATTAATACAGCTGTTTCACAAAATTATCACATTTGAACTCCAAAGCGATTATGTCAAAATGGTATAACTATTTTTTTAGTCCCATTTTATTGGTGCTAACATTGAGAACTGCACAATTTTGGTGACTTGCATAAACTGTAACAGATGGTAAGTATTGAAATGAGAATTCAAACTAAACTGTTCTTACTACAAACCCTGTGATTTTGTATTACACTGTATTGAAGATAGGAAAAGTGCCATAGTAATGATAATTAACAAGTTTGGAGTGCTTTTCTTATGTAGTATTTGTATATTAAGTCAGTTAACCCTTGGGGAGCCTGGGTGGCTCAGTGGGTTAGAGCCTCTGCCTTCGGCTCAGGTCATTATCCCAGGGTCCTGGGATCTAGCCCTGCATCAGGATCTCTGCTCAGCAGGGAGCTTGCTTCCCTCTACCCCCTGCCTGCTTCTCTGCCTACTTGTGATCTCTGTCTGTCAAATAAATAAATAACATCTTTAAAAAAAAATCAGTTAACCCTTACAACAAATCTAGGAGGTAATACTTCAGTTAACCCAATTTTAGAGATGATAAACCCGAGGCTTAGAAGTTAAATAACTTGTTTAACACCTTAGAACTAGTAAGTGGCAAAGGTGTGATTGGAATTCAGATAGTGTGATTCTTAAGCCCATGCCTCAAACACCATACTACGTTGCCACTATGTTACACTGGTTCGGAAGTCTGGTTATGAACCCTATCTCAATAGCTTTTGTGAGAATTAAGTGAGTTAATACATATAATGAATTGGAGCAGTTCTTGGCACTCAATAAATGTTAGCTGTCATTATTTATTCAAGCACTAGTGATATACTGTTCCAAAATGGAAAGAATGCTTAGTTTGGGAAACTTCAATGGGTAGGTGAGCTTTGAGCAATATCAATTATTATTTCTCATAACTCTGTGGATTGACTGTGTTGTTCTTTGTTTCACATGATGACAGCTGGGGGTGCAGTCCTCGAAGCTCATTTGATCTGGCATAGCCTCATTTTCTTTAAGAGATAGCCCATATTCAATATAGGAGGGGATACACAAGGGTATAAATACAAGGGTCATCATTTATTGGAAGCCATCTTTAGACATAGGAACATTTAACAACCTAGTCATAAAATCCCATTTGCCTACTCTTAAAATCAGATTACTAAAGTTATAATCCATCTTTATAAAATGAACAGTTATGAGTTTTGACAAACATATACAGTTATGTAACCACCACCACAAACAAGAAATGTAAGCTGTCCATCACCCTGTTACCTTGTATCCCTTTGGAGTCAATCTCCTCTCCTTGCTTCATAAGTGGACAATTATTGATGCGATTTCTGTCCTTTAGTTTACCTTTTGCATAATGTCTTTTAAATAGAATCATACAGTTTGTAAATATTTGGGACTGGATTGTTTCACTTAGCATAATGCTTGTGTTATGTCTGTCACTGATGAGTAATATTTCATTGGATGAATATACAATGATACATTTATCCATTCAGTAGTTGATGGAAATTTTGGTTGTTTCCAGTTTTTGGTGATTATGAATAAACCTGCTGAAGACATTCACATACAGTTTTTGTTGTTGCTGTTGTTTTAGGTGGATATGTTTTCACTTTTCTCGTGAGAATACTGGATCATACAATAAATGTATATTTAAATTCATGAGAACTGCCAAACTGTTTTCCAGAGAGACTGTATTATGTTACCTTCTCACCAGAAATATTTGAGTTCTAGTTGTTTCAACTCCTTTTCAGCACTTGGCATTGTCAGGGATATTTTTTTCTTTCTATTCTAGTGGGCATGCAGGGGTGTTTCACTTAGTTTTAATGACTAAGAATCTTTTTATGTACTTAATTACAATTTGTTTGTCCTTTTTGGTAATGTATCTCTTCAAGTTTTTTACCCATTTTTTATTGGACTGTTTGTTTTTTGAATTTTGAGTTATATATTCTCAGTCCTAGTTATTGTCATATATAAGTTTTGTGGATATTTCCTTCCAGTCAGGGTTTTTCTCTTCACTTTTTTTTTTTTAAGATTTTATTTATTTATTTTACAGAGAGAGAGGGAGAGAGAGCAAGCAAGCACAGGCAGACAGAGTGGTAGGCAGAGGCAGAGGGAGAAGCAGGCTCCCTGCCGAGCAAGGAGCCCGATGTGGGACTCGATCCCAGGACGCTGGGATCATGACCTGAGCCGAAGGCAGCCGCTTAAGCAACTGAGCCACCCAGGCGTCCCTTCTCTTCACTTCTTAACAGCATCTTTTGAAGAGCAGAAATTTTAATTTTGATGAGGTCCAATTATTATTTATTATTATTAGTTTTTTTATGTTCCTTCCAATGAAAGTTTTGCCTAAACAAAAAAAAATCACAAAAGCATTTTCTTATTTTCTTCAAGAAGTTTTATAGTTTTAGGTATTGCATTTATGTCAATCATCCATTTTTTTTCATATATGGTAGGAGAGGACTCATGAGTGGAATTTTGAAGGACAAAACATGTTCTGTTTAAAACTTGGATTTTATTGTATATTCCTTGTATAAAATAATAAGAATGGTAACACTGTGCACATTAAAATCCTATTGGAGGAAACAAATTAATTAACCAACTGTATTTGTGGTGCATTGGGATTCTTTGCATATTGGTTTGGAGTATTTTGTTTGGCACATACAAAAAACATTACCATTTTTTTAACTGTAAATTAGCAAACATCTAAACAGCTTAGGTATACTTCCAAAGTAATTTCTTTCGTTTCCTTGAAATTGATTATGATTCTAAGGTAATTTAACTCTTCTCTGGAAGTTTTAAAAACATAAATCTAAGGAAGAGGATATTTGGGTCAATCCTATCATTGACACCTTAATTTGCGCTTGAGTGGGACATTAAACTCTGTTTCAAATTTTTGATAAGCAAAATTGAGATGTTGAAAGGAAGAAGCGAGATATTGTATATGAAATGTCTTAAAGAGTATAAAATGCTCTGATGATGATGATGATGATGATGATCATATTCTTATTTAACCTGCAACCATTCTAAGTCATTCTAAGCATGTCTGCTGGAATAATCTTCCAGGTTGAAGCTTTAAGACATTCCATAATTCACTGCCTTCTAATAAGTACCCAGTTCTCAACAGATGTCCACAAACTCTAGCCATCTGCTTGCTCTTCTGCTCTACATTATTAAAGCTTGCCGTGTTTGTACCTCAATACTTACTTCTTTTTCTTCTTCCCATCATTGTTGATATGCTTAGGCAATTGTCACTGCTTAATTATACTGTGGGATTCCTGAGGCAATCCAAATGTAAGAACATGTGGGATAGAAGTAGTAGAGCTTTGAAAATTTTGTAGAGTGGTCTAGAGTGAAGGTTCTACTATAATTGGTGGAGTTGTGGAGATTTTGATTGTCATAAGGGCTGGTGATGGTTTTTTTTGTTTGTTTGTTTGTTTTGTTTTGTTTTAGTATTTGCTGATATTTTCAACCTCCTGACTGCCTTACAATTTTTGTGTGTTATTTATTTCCATGTCTATAGATATGGCTTAATGATCGTGTTTTAAAAATGCTCTGAAAGCCTTTGGTAAAAAGCAGTATATAAGTGCAAAGTATTGCCTTTCTGTTGATTGCATCTTAGAATTTTGCACAGCTTGAGAAAATATGTGTCTTTTCAAGGTATTTTATCCTAAGCTAATTTTGCTTCTCTTTATCCTGATTTGATTGATATTGAAAAAAATATCTATTTCAACAACAGTTCTTTGAAGATAACATAGACTAGAAAAATAGAACAATAGTTTATCAGAAAGTGTTATTTCCCAGTTGAGAAATGATTTGTAATAGGACACATAAATATTTCAATCACCTAAAATACCACATTGGAAACTGCCTTTGAGATCGATGCCTGTTGAAAGACTCTAGCAACCCCTTTGTGTGAGAGTCATCATTTCCTACATATTTTAAGATATTGTCCACAGAAACTTGTGTCTGGTGCTCACAAAGTTCCAGTGGGTATGGATTTTATGTCAACTGAAAGTAGCATTGATGTTGCTAGGGTGTAATAGAATTATGTCCTGTTAGGAAAAAAGACAAGAAAAGAATGAAAATAATCCTTTGGCATAGGTAAAATAAGTTAAATATTTTACTTTTTAAAATAATTCTCAGATATTATTTTAAACATTTCTCTTTTTCAAATAGATTATTCTCTTCTCCTTGCTTTAAGTTTTATATTCCCCCCACACTGTTTTATTCCCTTTTTCAAGAAGATGAACACTTTTCATGCCCGAATCCTGAGCTGCTTAATGAGTTCTTGCTAAGTACTTTTAGAGCAGTTGTTTTCTTCATTGTTTTTAAAAGAATGAAATTATATATTTTTCAGAACAGTTTAAGGTATTTTTGTAAAATTAAAGGCAATCCATATTGATAATCTTTATATTAAACTGCTGAGAGGGAAAGAGAGAGAGATCAAAGGCAATCTAATCAGTTGTTATAGAGGTTTAGAGATTCACAGTTTGATCTCACTTGCTTTATTCTACATCTTTTCTCAAAGACTGTACAATTATATTTTATTTACTTCAAGAAAAGATGTTGATGCTTTTTTAAAAATCTAAACTCAAGAAGAACTTAAAATTTTCTCTGTCACCCCATCTGAATTCAGAAATCCTTGAGATGTTGTGGTGAAAAGGGAGAGCTGGATGCCCACTTCTTACATTCAGAAGGTCGAGGGAAAGAAATACCCCCGATTTTGTCTTTGTTGAGAAAACACAAAATCTAATTAGAAAGGAGAGTAATGCTTTGCTAAGGACCTTGCTCTATTATCTTAACAGTGAAGAGAATGGGATACTTATTCCATACCAGAAACCAGTAATTTTAGAATACTTTAATCAGTTTGGGTCAACTTGACAATAATGGAAGGATGATAAAGGAAACTCGATAATTTTTGTCTCTATAGATCTATTTAATTTTTCTACTTCATGTCTCAAACATATCTCTAGTATACTTTGGCTTCATGTGTCAGAAATAAAGCTTGCCTTCAATAGATTTACATTATTCATTACATCATTACATACTTTTGAGCACTTACTAAAAGGCAGGTAATATGTTAGAGTTCAAAGAGTATAGAGACACAAAGTCCTTGCCTTTAAAGGGTTCATAGTCTATATTGGGAGAGTCAGGCAAGCCAGTGATCCCAACACAGTGAAGTAACATTTTAATTATAAAATAGCATCTCCATGAAGCCATGGCATGATATGTTCTCTTCTGGTTTGAGATATAATATAATATCTAGTTAATAAGTGGAAATATCTCCCTGTAGTTTTAGTGATTGCTTGGTTTATCTATAAAGATTTGGAATTCATAAGCTTATAACTAAAATTATAGGAAAGAGGAATTATTTAGAAAGAGTAAATAAAGTGAGATTAAAGAAATACTAAAAACAAAATCCCTTGAACTTAAGAGAACTAATGGAGAAGGAACAACAAAGATGGAGAAAGTGAAATTGAATTGTAATGATCAGAAGGTGAGGGAGAACTGTGAGACATTAATGGCACTACAAAAGACTGAGAATGGACAAGTAGGTAGAGAAAGGGCAATGCATGGGAAAAGCAATCAATAAAGCAAGTGATGCATATGTCACCTAGGATATACTATGAAATGTGCTTATGGATTTGTCATTTGGAAAGGTATATTTAGCTTTAAAAGAAGCAGTTGTGAAGCTAACAAGGACTAGCATATGATGCAAGATAGAGATTAAAAAAGATAGCCATGGAAAAAATCACTTGCATTGAAGGTACAAACAAAGGCCAATGAACGCAACTACAAAGATGGTAGAGAAATAGACTAAGGTTGATGAAAGACTATCACAGAATACAGAAGGAAGGGTTTTTTTTTTTAATTTTTAAAGATTTTTATTTATTTACTTGACAGACAGGGATCACAAGTAGGCAGAGAAGCAGGCAGAGGGAGGAAGAAGCAGGCTCCCTTCTGAGCAGAGAGCCCAAGGCCGGACTTGATCCCAGGACCCTGGGATCATGACCTGAGCCAAAGGCAGAGGCTTTAACCCACTGAGCCACCCAGGCGCCCCAAAAGGAAGGATTTTAAAAAGAAGGTGGTAAACTATCCCAAATGCTACTGATAAGCAGAACCACACAAAATAATTCCATGGATTTGGCTATTAGGTAGATATTAATTTGTGGGATGATTTGGCTAAATTTTATTTTCTCCCTTAATTGGTAAACCTTAGGAGGGCATGGTGGAAGTCTATTTTTTTTTTCTTCTTTTTAGGGTTAATGGAAGGGGTCCTAAGATAGAAGCTTGGTCACAATGATAGGAAGTAGGGAAATGATTCAGTGGAAAAGAGGAGATTGAAGGCAGAGAAAAGGAATGACTCACAAAGCAATTATTTGAGGTCAGAGGGGAAGATGGGATTTAGAGCACTGTGGAGGATTTAGCCTGACCTTGTATTTACTTTACTATTTTAAATAGCATTCTTTAGTTTATTTTAACTTTAAATATCTTTTTGTTGATAGGTTGAATCTTAAATATCATAATATTGACTGATTGTGAGTTTGGAAAGTTCAATTTGTCAGGTGAAAATATACTTCTGCACATTTCAAAAATAATTTCAGGTCTTTTTCCCTATTTTAAAGTTTGTATAATGGACATCATAGTGACTATAGTTAATAATATTGCATTGCATATTTGAAAGTTGCTAAGAGAGGAAATCTTGGAAGTTCTCATTACAAGAAAAAAAATTTGTAACTACATATGGTGACAGTGGTAGCTAGTGTATCATTGTGATCATTTTACAGTGTATACATTATCAAACTATTATGTCATACTCTTGAAACTACTATGATGTTAAGAGTTGTATCTCAATTTAAAAAAAAACACGTATGTCCTCTAAGCATGTTAGGGTTTTGTTTTTTTTTTTTT
>ML108370.1:41072-110305 GCA_003697995.1 Taxidea taxus jeffersonii
GTTAGTCCTAGGCTGAAAGGAAAATCACTAATAATTCATTATCTCACTACTCTCAGTAGACTGAGAAGAGCTCATAGGAAATATCTTTTTTTCTATTACATAGAAGTCTATTTGGCTTAGAAACGTTTTCTTCTAGCATAAGTCACAAAATGTTTTATTTAAACAGTAGTAAATCACTGTATTAAAATAAAAGTACACAGAGCACTTAAAGGTTTCTTTAAAAATATTGAAGCAAAAAGATGGAGGAGGAAATAAATATGTAGCCACTAGGGTTAACATTGTTGCTATGATGGAAGAATAAAATTTAACTCTGAGCAGTCTGGAAGTCAGGACTCAAAATAAAGCAAGATGATAGAACAGAGTAAATATATTAATTTCTAAAGGGGTAAGTTATATGTCTGGCCATATGATAAAATCTTTCCATGTGGAATATTATATAAGGGGGCAATGTTTATCCACAATTTTATTGCAAATGAAAGCAGTTTTTGGATAAAAGTTTAGGACATCAGGTATAATAGAGTGAAAGTGTTCTCAAAACAAAAGTCAAAGTTATCAGAACCCTGAAATAACTCAGTTTTTGCCACTTTGTTTTCTTAAGGCAGATTAATTATCTGAATACAAAATAATAGATGAGTTCATACAACACCCTTTCACCCATATATACCTTCCTTAAAATACAGAAACTTTCAAACTTATGGTTTGTGTTCACTAGAAGATTAGCCTTCCTGATACTTCTAAATCAGCTGATTTATTGGATAATTATTAATTGTTGAGGAATAGAGAAACTGAGTAGTAAAAACATCCTCAATCTTTGTAGCAAATGTCACAATTATACCGCTCAGTATATATATATTTTCAATTGAAGTGTGGTTGACACCCAACGCTACATTAGTTTCGGGTGTGCAACATAGTGATTCAGTGACTGCACAAGTCTGTGTTGTGCTATGCTCACCTCAAGTGTAGCTACCTTCTGCCACCACCCCAATATCTTACAACACATTGACTATGGTCTCCATGCTGTGCCTTTTATCCCCGTGACTTATTCATCCCATAACTGGAATGTCTGTTTCTTCACTTATTTTGCCATTCCCCCCTCCCATGTCCCCTCTGGTGTCCATTAGTTTGTTCTCTGTCTCTATGGGTCTGTTCCGCCTTTTATTTGTTTGTTTATTCATTTGTTTTGTTTTTTAGATTCCATGTAGAAGTAAAATCATATGGTATTTGTCTTTCTCTGTCTGGCTTATTTCACTTATCATAATGCCCTCTAGGTCCATCCATGTTGTTGCAAATGGCAATCCTTCAGTACTTTTAATACTCTTAGAACTTTAATCTTTCTATCAATTTTTAAGTCTGTAGCAGAATTAAACCCTAATTGCTTACAGTAGATATTGGCTCATTTGCACACCCTGACTCTCTTCCTTTTTCTGTCTCACTTTTCCATTATCCCACCAGTGACTCTTAGAATTAATTATCTCTTAAACTATTCACACTCAAGTCTTAGTCTGAAAATCTGCTTTTGAAGAAGCTAATCTAACATATTCATTAAAGAAAGAATAATTTTTGTTTGGCAAAATATGTTCCATGTAAGGAAGGATATGTGGAATGATAAAATTTAAATTGATTTTTTACAATAAACCAAAAAGAATTTAGAGTATTGATTGAAATTTATTTTCTATGAATATCAAGTTATCATTTCTTGCCTCTTATTTTTGATATTTTACTTACAAACCTGGTTTCTTTTTATTTTCTATCCTTAGTTATTCCAGCTCTGGTAAAACTAGTCTGCATTGTGAACATCATTGTTAAGAGCAAGACAGCTGAATAAATTGATTTCAGATTGTAATTACAATTTAATTTTGAATATTCCTTCTCCTAATTACATAATATCCTAAACCAAGGGTCGCCTGAAAGAAAAAATAGTGATCCCATTCTTTTTTTAAAGAATTTATTTATTTATTTATTTATTTATTTATTTATTTATTTATCAGAGAGAGAGAGAGAGAGCACACAAGCAGGCAGAGTGGCAGGCAGAGGCAGAGAGAGCAGCAGGCTCCCTGCCGACCACAGAGCCCAAAGCGGAACTCCATCCCAGGACCCTGGGATCATGACCCGAGCTGAAGGCAGCAGCTTAACCAACTGAGCCACCCAGGTGTCCCAGTGATCCCATTTTCTGAGAAGTCTGAAGAATCTAAACTTGAACTGTTGAATCACTATTATCATATCAAAAGGAAGCCATGGTCTTGTAACTCTACCCTGTGTCAGGTCAGCAAACAGAATGCATTCCAAACAAATATATTTGGACTTTCCTATGATGCAAGTCAGTGAAAACCAGATATTTTCTTTCACAGATTTTGACATGTCTACAAAGGACATCATCACCTGTATGTCCATTAAGAAGGCATTTCATTGCTAATGTCTGGGAAGTAGCTCATTACACAGGAGTACTTTCCAGGCTCAGTCACTAATTACACAGATCTGCCTTCAAAAATATCAGGAGAAAAAAAAATATCAGGAGATTAACCAGGTATTCCATAACTGAATATTTTCATAACTAAGATATTACATAGCTGAAAATCTTGGGTATATGCACAGATGGTTTCCACAGCTGCCTTGACAAGAAAACATAACTTCTTAAGAGGATAGTAGTAGATTGATTTTTTCCCCCTCTAAACTTGAAAGATAATATTTTTTTACTAAATACTAAACAATGTTTTGATTCTATCAGCTAGAAGTTAATGAATTTGATATTTTTTCTTTAAAAATAACTACAGTTGCTTTTGAATATTTTTTAGTACTTTTGCTTATAGTCAAATGGAATTACAGATACTATATTTACACCATGCTCCTCAAACAACCTAGAATAGGGAAATTATAAGAAAAACAGCAGCATTTATGATACTGGTCATTAAGCAATGAGAGAAAGTGATTTGGGGAAATAGGGAACAAATGAAGTGAGGCCCTTTGGTAGCCACTTGTAAGTTTCCAGACAAGGATTCCTAGAAATGAGGAGATGCAGTGAGACTTTGTGGAGACTAAAGCAGGTAGAATTTTCACAAAATATTACCAGATAGAAGACAGCTGCATACAGAAATAACACTGGAGAGATGAGAAGATTCCTACTCGAGTATTCAACTGGATACTGTCTGGCACATACCTGTGAAGAAACTTCCTTAAAAAAACTGATTTTTCTCTTTCTCCTCCATTTTCTTTTTCTCTGCCTCTCTGTCTCTTTGACTCTCTGTTTCTGTGTCTTGGAAGATACATTATTACTGTTTTTTGACTAATTTAAATTTCTTTATTTTTCTGTTTCATTATTTTCCTCTTTTTAATTTTTTCAGGCTTAATTTGTTCTTTTTTTTTTGTTCTTGATTAAAGATTGAAGTTAATGAATTTTCACTTTTTTTTCCAGTATATGCATTTAAGACAGAGCTTTGTTCTGAGTATGGATTTGAGTGTATTTTACCAGTTTTATATGTCAGAAGTTCAGTATTATTCAGCTCAAAATATTTCTAATTGCCATTATGATTTCTCCTTTGTTCCATTGGTTATTTGAAATGTGATGTGTTGTCCGCCAAACATTCAGTTTCTTAGAGTTACTTTTAATACCAATTTCTTGATTAATTCAACTGTGATCAAAGAATATCCTTTGTATATTTTTAATCCTTTTAACTTTATTGAGCACTACTTTATGGCTTAATATAAGATCCATTTTGGATAGGGCTCCTGGATGACTCAGTTGATTGAGTGTCTACCTTCAGCTCAGGTTGTGATCCAAGGGTCCTGGGAATGAGCCCCAAGTGGGGTTCCTTGCTCGGTGGGGGGGTATCTGGCTCCTCTCCCTCTACCTGCTGCTCCCCTTGCTTGTGCAGGCACTCACGCTCTCTCTCTCTCTGTCAAACAAATAAATAAATCTTAAGAAAAAAAAAGATCAATATTGGTAACTGTTACTTGAAAATAATGTCTCAGAAAGAATAGTCATCTGCATTTGTTGGGTATGCTTTATGCTTGGTCTAATTTTCTTGCATCCTTATTCTGTTTTGTTTTGTTTTTTTCCTGTTTTTGTAAGTTACTGAAAGAAATATATAAAAGTCTTCTGTTATTTATTTGGATGTGCAAATTTTGCTTATATTTCAGAAATTTAACTTTGTATTTCAAGGATATGTTTGAGGATATTACATAAAAATGTAATCTATTAAGTGATTATTATTTTAAACTCCCTTTTTGTCTTTTGTAAATTTTTTTTCTTACGGTCTGCACTTTCTGCTTATAGCTGTTTTAGGATTTATTTTATTTTATGATTTTATTTATTTATGAGAGAGAGAGAAGGAGAGAGCATACAAGTGAGCAGGGGGAGGGGCAAAAGAAGAAGGAAAGAAAGAATCTCAAGAAGACTCCACATTGGGTGTAGAGTCCCATGTGGGTCTCAGTCTCACCTGAAGACTCAAGAGTGGGAAACTTAACCAACTCAGCCACTCACTTAGACACCCCTAGGATATCTTTTAATATCCTTGTGTTTTCATCCTTCCTGTATCTACTCACATATGGACATATATAGCATAACATTTATATTCATATGCATTATATCTTTCTAAACAGAAATAGTTTTGTTTTTATTTATCCAGTATAACAATCTTTCCTTGTCTATGAATTAGAGTATTTATATATATAACACTTAGTTACTTACATATTTGGGTGTGTATAATCTTAGCATTTATATTCTGTAGCCCATCTGTTCTTTGTTCCATATGTTATTATTGGTTTTTTTAAAAATAGATTATTTCTTATTCTTTTAGTTCTTTAAATGCTTACCCTATATATTACAATAGACATCTTTTATTGATTAAAATGCATCTTTATTATTTTTACATTTTCTGATTCAAGTACTTTAAAAATTTTCCTTCTCAACTTTCACACTATTAATTTTGCAAATATTAATTCTATCTATATATTTTTAAAGATTTTTAATTCTATATATATTTTGAACTGCATGTATTATTATTGTTTTAACATTTAATATTTGTTTCTGATGTAGTCTAACATTTCCTCCTTCCAGTGCTTTTAGTTCTTGCTATATTATTATACTTTAATCAGGGATTATTTTCTTTTTGTCTGAAGAATTATCTTCAATATTTCATTCAGGACAAGAACTGTGGCGTTAACTTTTCTGAGTTTTTGCCCAAAAGAGTCTTTATTTAGCCTTCATTTTTGAAGAATATTTTTTCCCTAAATATCAATTCAGTTGTTTCATTCAGCATGTAAATGGTCTCTGTCATTGTTTTGTTTCAAAAGTAAGCTTTTGGTCTTATAATTACCTTCTCTGAAACTAATGTGTCTTTTTAATTTACATGATTTAAAGTTTTCCTTTTGTCTCAGTTTTTAATAGTTTTACATGATGTACCTAGGTGTAATCTTGTATGGAGCCGGACTGTGATTCATAGAATACTCTGAATATGTCAAATGACGATGTTTTTCATCAGTTTGGGGGAATTCTCAGCCAGTATTTCTTCTCACACTTCTATTTCCCTCTCTGTCTTTCCTCCTTCTTGGACTCCAGTTAGATATATGAGGCTTATTTATCTAGGTTCCACATATCTCTTACTTTCTTTCACACATCATTTACTTGCTTGCTTCAACTATGTACTCCGTATGCGTACATGTAGGCAATGCCATAGATATATATTTTCTTTCTCCTTCTGTGATTAATCTCCTGTTAAATTCCTCTATATCTAAAGTTCAATTTTTTGTAAGTTCCCTGATTTCTGTTTGATTTTAAAATTCAATTCCAATTCTCTGGTGAAAATACTCCATCTTTACATTTATTTTTGGAGCATATTAAACATAGTTGTTATTTGTTTATTTGTTTATTTTTAAAGATTTAATTTGTTTGGGAGAAAGAGTGAGTGCACATAACCCAGGGAGAGGGGCAAAGGGAGAGGGAGAAGCAGACTCCCTGCCGAGAAGGGAGCAAACGGTGAGAGTCTTGATCTCAGGACTCGGGGATCATGACTAGAGCCAAAGGCAGCTGCTTAACCAACTGAGCCACCCAAGTGACCTAAACATAGTTGTTTTAAAGTCTACTCCTGATAACTCAAATATCTAAAACTTCTATTGGTCTACTTTCACTTTTTTTACTCTTAGGTGTCTCAGTCATTTGATCCTGTTTTCTAACATATCTGGTATCTTTTGACTGAATGCCAGAGGTTGTAAATAAAGAAGTGCTGAGACTCTGGATGATGTTACCTTTCCTCTTGCAGGCCCTCTTCTCTCTTGTATGTGCAGATGGCTGTTTCAGGTGAGGACACTCTGCTTCTGGTTTGCTTCTATTCCACAGTTGTTGCCCCTTCACCTGTCTCAACTGAAAGCCCGAGGCTTTTATAAGGGCCTCTATCGTAGAGGGCCTAAACTCCAGTTGTCATCTCCCCTACAATACCAAACTACCCAAATATCTGCTCACATTTTTGAAATCTCAGCAGCAGTTTCTGCTTGTTTCCTTATGATTTTGCTCCTCAAATTTTATCACTCAGGTAATTTCTCAAGGGAGATTTTTTATAGAATGCCATGACCAGTCCTCTGAAGTTCTCTTACTCTGAAAAGCTTGATCGCTCAAATTCTTACTGTTTCCATAGCTCTGAACTCCAATCATTGTCTCTTTAGCCCACTGAGGCTGCTGTAAATTCCAGAGACCTACTTTCTTTTCATGATCCATGTCCCATGCTTCTTATCATCAAAAGCCCTGAAGGAAAAGTGGGCTTACCTTAGTAACATAAATATTTGGGTTCTGTTTCTGTCTCTTGCAATGAATGTTTCAAAGCAGCTGTTAGAAGCATATATTTGAGATCAAAGGGTAATGTCACTCACATCTGGGAAGGGTGAAGGGGAGAAAACTGAATGATGAATTGTACTGTAGGAAACAATGGAAGCAAAGAAAACAATGCCAGAATGGTGTCCACAGTGGAGATAAAAAAGCCCAACTCTAAACAGAGGTTGCTAAACAAATCAACCCCTATGCGATTAGATGGAAAAGCTCTTAGCAACAGCATGAAAATGAAAGACTAACTAGAAATCAAGCACAATAAAAGATGACTCAGATTCTGTAAACTTTACATACTTCATAGCATTACTTTCAATTCTACATAGAGTTAGTTCACATGAGATAAGATGAGATGGAATTACAAGTGATGGAGGAAGAAGAAATCATTTCTGGATTCCAGACATAAAATCAATACTAATCTGTCATTTAGTAGAGGAACCCAAACTCTCTGAACATTTATTTATTAATTCCTACTAGAATTTCCTTCAAAATCTTAAGGATAGATACTGTTTGACTTTGTTATAGGTAGAAAATTGGCAGTAAGACTTCTGGTTTTGTTAAATATTTCAGGTTCTATTGTTCTTTTTAAAATCTGATCTTCCAAATACCAAGCTTTGCTGGGATCTGAAACATGGTTAAATATGAATATGAATTCAGTATTTTTCCATATAAGATCATTCTGTATAATGTGTGTATCCCTCTTGGTGTAAAACTGTTGTTTAAGTTTTACAGATTTATACCTATGAGTATTTAGTCTGTCAAACCCTCCTTGAAAGTGTATGTGAGTGTGTGTGTGTGTGTGTGTGAGAGAGAGAGAGAGAGAGAGAGAGACTATTTAATAGCAAAATGGGCTACACAATTTGCAGAACACAGTGCAAAATAAAAATGCAGGACCCCTTTTTCAAGAGTTACTAAGAATTTTAAGAAGATGACAGCAGAACATTAAACCAAGTATGGGACTCTTTGGAGCAGAGGCCTGTGTGACTGTGCAAGTATATGCTCAGGAAATGGGCTCCAGTGTGGTGGGGAGAGAGAGAGAGAGAGAGGGAAGAAAGAGCAAGTACATGTTTTATATCAGTTGCTTCATATTCTCAGGAGAACGTGTGCTAACAATTTGAAGTCTTGTTTATTCTGATTACTTTAATGATTTGGAAGTTTGAGATTAGACGTTAAAGTGGAGTAAATTTCTCTGTATCAAATTGGAAGTTAATGGAATGGAGGGGAATGGAATTCAGTGAGAGAAGTTGAGACAAGCCATTGAGGCTGGATGATACACAGGAGAACCTGCACTGTAGTTCAGGGTCTGGGAGAAATATGAGTTTAAATATATACATATATTTGGGGCACACACACTCACACACACATGCACACAGAAACACACATAGACCACGATAACAGTATGATCAGGAGAGACTTTGGAGAAGGAAATCTAACAGAGATTATTAAAAATATGGTCTTTGGGGCACCTGGGTGGCTCAGTTGGTTAAGCATCTGACTTCAGCTCAGGTTATGATCCCAGCGTCCTAGGATAGAGCTCCACACCAGGTTCCCTGCTGAGCAGGAAGCCTGTTTCTTCCTCTCCCACTCCCCATGCTTGTATTCCCTCTCTCTCGCTGTCTTCTCTCTGTCAAATATATAAATAAAATCTTTTTAAAATAATAAAAAATAAATAAAAATAAAAGTATAGTCTTTCCATGGACTATGCATATAACACCTTTCCTGTATCTCTGCCTTGAAATCTTCAATGCAATTTGCTAATATTTGGAAAGATAAGTAAGATGTTTAAAAAACTCAAATCTTCCTTTCCTACTATGAGTGAATTATTCGTGACAAGTGTCCTTTGGAGATATATATATGCATATCCTTTTATATCTATCTATTATCTATATATCTGTCTCCACATATCTGTATCTACATGTATCTTTATATTTCTCCCTGACCCTGGGTTTGAGTATAAACTCTCTTATTATTTCACTGACAAGAAAGGAACCATCTTCAATATATTTCCATCAGCAAAGAAGATTGTGTTAGGTTTTACTTTCTGTGGTTTGTTTTCTAAAAGCAGTAGTTTACTTCCAATTTCAAATATGAAAATATAACTATAAATATGCTTTTGGAATATGCACCTACTCCTATGCAGAAATTTTGATACTACCCTTCTGTTTCCTAAATCTTTATCATTTGGAATTTACTCATTCAAACAATTTTAGAAACTATATTAATGTTTACTTTCTTGATACATGTTAAATTAAGAGCCTTTGAAGATCAAACCCATTATCATTTTTAAACCACAATGTTGGAGAAATGTGTGTTAATATTTAGAATGCAAAAGTATATGCACTAGTCAGTTTCCATTCCTTGGTACTATTAACTGATTCCTTTCCATTTGGGACTAATCTAGCTAAGTAGATATTTTGGAACTTTTAATGGGTGATGTATGAATCTGAGTTGAACTCTTATCAACTCATTTATCCAGTATAATATTTACCTCTGTTTTTTAAACTTTCTTAGCAGTTTTTTAATACTAATTTGCCAATAAAATTCAGAATCATTTTGTCCATTTTGGAGAAAAAAATTAGGATTCTGATAGTAGTTGCCCCAAACTCACATACTCATAAAAGAAAGACACTTTGTAATTTTTAAGTTGTATTAGCCAGGAAAACAGAATCTCTCTCCATCTACTCAGGGTTTCTGTTAGGTCTTTAAGTAAAAGTTTAGTTTTTTTCATCTTATAGGCATTGTAAATTTTGTGTTTACACTCATAATAACTTTAAAGCCTTTGTTGCTAATATAAAAATTATATTACATATACAATTGTATAATATTTTATTATAGTTGATGTTATACGCTATACCATACCAAATAAATAAATTATATTATATATATCTTTATAAATATACATAAATTCCATTCATTCATTTAATCACTCAAGTAATACTAAATATTGAGGATACAATAGTGAATATGGCTATTATGATTTCTGCTGTTACGGAGTTCTCTAGTTGGGAAACAAAACATAGATAAATGCAACTCAAAATAATTATAGCTCATAATCAAGTCACAAAGTTAAAAACAAAGTGATTCAAGAGTAGTGTTAGGGGTGGTTAGAATTTTTTAGAAGTTTTATTTATTTAAGTAATCTCTACACCCAATACAGGGCTCAGACTCACAACCCTGAGATCAAGAGTCACAGCCTTTTTCAACTGAGCCAGCCAGATGCCCCAAGAGTAGTGGTTTTTAAGTTATGAAGTATACATTATGAAGTATACATAGTAACTAAAAATTTTGTACACCCCTTGTAGAAGCATATTTGTTTAAATGTATATATATTTGCCGTACCTATGTGAGTATATACAATTATTTCGTATTATAAATTATATAAAATACACACAATGCAGATAATTGAAAGGCTGTAGTAAAAATAAATACAAATCAACAGTGTAGTATTTTCTTCCTATATCCCAATGGCTCCTTTATTTTGTCCTCCCCATAATGTACACATATCCCACATCAAAAGCTAAAGTAGTACTTTAGTGTGTGGTAGGGAATTCTTTCCTCATGTGGTGACATTTAAGCTCAGTTCTCAAGTATAAAAAGAGTCACTGGGAGACAATGGAAAAAGCATTCCAGGAATAGATAATAACAGGTATCAATTCCTAATGTTAGAAAGAGTATGATGTGTCTCAGGAAATGTCACAAAGCAGTGTTGCTGAATCATTGTGGATGGTGGGGTCGGGAAAGAATAGAGAAGATGGGAATGGAGAGACAGGCAGGGTTCAAAGCATTTATATCCTATAGGTTTTGTAAGGCATTTGGCTTTTATAATAAGGAAGAATTCTGGGCTTGAGAATGACATGTCTAATTGTGATTTTTTTTTACGATTTTATTTATTTTGACAGAGATCACAAGTAGGCAGAGAGGCAGGCAGAGAGAGAGAGAGAGAGAGAGAGAGAGGAGGAAGCAGGCTCCCTGCTGAGCAGAGAGCCCGATGTGGGGGGGCTCGATCTCAGGACTCTGGGATCATAACCTGAGCCAAAGGCAGAGGCTTTAACCCACTGAGCCAACCAGGCGCCCTCTAATTGTGATTTCAATTGTTTGATTATTGTGATCTCCAGGGAGAGGTGCTTATAGGGACAATTAGGGGAACCAGGACTGAGTCCTGAGGTATCCCAACATTTATAAGTTGAGTGGAGGTGAAACCTATAAAGGAGAAAGACGAGAAATGATAAGGTATAAAGAAATGAAAATGCCAGCATGTATCACAAAATCTCAAGGAGAAAAGTGTTCAAGAAAGCAGCAGTGGCTAATTGAGAGATAAATCATTTATAGGTAGGGTAAGATAAAGACAGAAAAGGATCAATGGATTTTGGCAACATGAAAACCTTTGGTAACTTTGACAAAAGCAGTTTCAGTGGTGCTATGGGAATAGAAGTCAAATTGGAATAAGGTGAATAGGATAAATTGTGGATACAGTTTTGCCTCAGAACATAAAAGACTGCCACTTTTTAAAATAGATATAGATTATTCCACTCTATGGATGTATAATAATTTATTTAATCAGTCAAGTATTGGCTGACATTTATGTTGTTTCCAATCTTTTGCTAACACAAGCATTGCTTACAAGAATAGCTCTGTATAAAAATTCTGTTCACCATATGAATATACATGCAGAACACATTTTTAGAAATGGAAGAACTGAAATGATCAACTCTGAGACATATCTTATTAAACGATGGAGCTTAAAGATTTAGAAAATCCTCAAAGCTTTCAGACAAATGAGATCAAATAACGTACAAGGGTAAGAGAATTAAATTGGCATAATTCTGGCAAAAGCAGCGTGTAAAACAAGGAAAAACTCAAGTAAAGAAACTGTGAAACAAAAGGCTCACTAGCTATGCTGTCCTTCAAACGCCAAGGCTATAGAAAATCATTTTAGTCATTTAAAAACTCAGAAAATTCTTTAAACATGAACCCTTACTTGGCAATCTACTAGAAGATGAACTTCAGCTATGACATGAGTGGGGAAACTGGCAAAAGGAAAATGGTGACAAGTACTTGCAGATCTAGGATTCACCCAAAGCTGAACAGAAGAGGAAAAAAAAAAATAGCACCTAAATACTATAGGAAAGAATAAAATATGCACATTTTATATTCTGACAAAGTAGATATAATATAAATGAAATGAGAGAGGAGAAAGGGTATGGAAAAAGCAATAAACAGGTAGAAATTAAAAATAACATTAAACACTCATTAAACACTGTCAAAACAAGATAGTAAAAGACGACAGAGAATTAAGGACATTTTTACAAAGATGTAAGTAGGAAGGTGACCACTAGGACAAAAATGCAAACCTTCCAAAGTCCAAAAGAAATTTTAACTATTAGAAAGCAAAGAAAATAATTCAACAACAGAAAGCAAACAAAGCAAACATAATGCACATAATACAAACAAAATATAATGCACATAATACAAAATAAACAAAACAAACATAACACACATAGTAATTTATCATAAAATAATATAATAGGCCAACTATCAGAGCCATATCAATCAAAGTGAATGGGCTTAGTTCACCTCATAAAATAAAATAATTTTCAAATTGGCTCAAAAAGTAAAACACAATGATATGCTACCTACAAGAGACACCCCCAAAACAAATGATTCAGTTTCTAAAAATAAACATACAAATTATAACAAACACATAAAAGTAATAGTGCTTGATGATAAATTTATGATTTTAACTGATGATAAAGATATGTCAATCATGTATATATAGCAGTTATGTCTATTATCTATCATCTATCTACTGTCATCTATCTATGTATCATCTATATCTATCCTCTATGCCGTGAAGCGTAACAACCACCTCTGTAAAAGAGAAACTACAGAAGATAAAGTGTGTCTAGAAAGGAACAAATAGGAACTATGAAGGTGTGCAGCGATCACTGCAAATCAACTTTTCCAGAAACATCATAGGCCCTTTCAGTATAGAATTCAGGTTTTCTTTTACTTGTAATTTTTGTTGTTGTTCTGCTTAAAGGAGGCTTCTATATGTCACTTTATGTACAAGTCAGATCAAGTGGAAAGGAAAAGTTATAGAAGAAAAAGAGATCTCTCTAGCACTCTCTAAGCCCTTTCTGCGCACTGTCCTACCATAATGTAGTAATTATTAACATATTTATTATCTATTATCTGTCTTCCCCTAATGACATTGTATACTCCCTGCTATATCCTTGCAACAGTGTCTGGCATATAGTATTTGTGGAATAAATATCTATGGAAAGGCTGTACAGCTGAATCCTGTCTGTTCCTTGGAGGTTTTTTTCAATCTAAACAAAAACATTTTTTTTCAATGTATTATTTCTTCAGCTACTGTTTTCCTCCACATGTTAATTTTTCTCTTTCTAATAACTGTTTTAATCAAATATTTTATCTCCTGGATCTGCTCCCAAATTCTCTTTTTTTAATTCTTGAGTTAAAATTTGTTTTTACTCTAAATTATGAAATACTGCTTCTACTTCATCTTCTAAAGCTCTAATTACATTTTTATTCTTGCATTCATTTTTTAATTCATAAGGCACAATTTATTTCCTTCATTATTCTTTTTAAAATTTTTTTTAAAGATTTTACTTATCTATTTGTCAGAGAGAGAGAGCGAGAGTGAGCACAGGCAGACAGAGTGGCAGGCAGAGGCAGAGGGAGAAGCAGGCTCCCCACCAAGCAAGGAGCCCGATGTGGGGCTCGATCCCAGGATGCTGGGATCATGACCTGAGCCGAAGGCATCTGCTTAACCAACTGAGCCACCCAGGCGTCCCTTCATTATTTATTCTTATTAGTTGCCATTTATGTATGACTTATCTCCTACATGTTTGGTATCATTTTTATTAAAGGTCTCCTCTTATTGTTCCATTAGCTATGCATCTATAGGAACACATATCCTGGTTATTCTGCTTAGTTCACTTTCTTTAAAACTTAAAATACTATGCATTATACATTGAAGGCTTGCTAAAACAGAAAGACTAAGATCAGTTTAAAAATTTTAGAAAGATTATTTGGGAAAACTAGAATTTTTGTTTATCAACTTTGTTTAGTAATAATTTATTGCAAAGTACTCTGATACACACCAGGGTAAGGGTACAAAATCAAGTGAAAAGTTCGACGTCTAGTGGAGGGTATATATTATATATTACATGTTAATCATTTCCCATTAGCTGTGGTCTGGAGGGAGGCTCAACAAGAATTAGCAATTGCAGAATACTCAGCAATTATAGACTAAAGGGTATTATGTTTGAGAGCAAAAGCCGGAGGAAGCATTTTGCTTTAGTAAAAGCTGTTTCCCAAATTAGGACACAGAAAATCTGATCTTAGGACTTTGGACTGCTGAAGAACGTTGTCCCACTTCTGGGCACACTGATTTGTTCTCTTTATGTTGTGACTTACTGGCTTTACTTGCTTTTATTGCTTCCCTCATCACAAATACACAGAGAAAGTGGGATACATTCCATATTTGTTATTGTCAGAACATCTGTGTTTTAGTTGTGATTAATGGAAAAAAGGCTCAAAGTTACAACTAAGCACTGGATCATGTTTAGTGTGAAACCCAGGAGATTGTATAAACAGGTAAATGTAAATCATTTCAGCAATTTTCCTTCTTGTTCATGCCAATTAAATCCCACATGAATACCCGCATCTTTGAAGCTGTTTTAAACCAATTCAGCATTTCCTCTCAAAATTGCAGATATAAAGCATCTAGCATTTGAATGTTGCTTTAGCCTGAAACTGGAAGTGAGTGTCAATGGAACTGCAAATACATTTTGAATGACCGGTTTCGATTTTATCAACCTTTATAGTTTACTAGTTTTATAACTGGACACAGGCACAAAATACTTATTAAAATAGGGTTCTTTTTTCTGTTCACCAAAATGTACACAATTTGGCAAGTTTTTGTTCTGGACTTACTAACTGTGCTACCACCTCACTGGTACCTTAGAAAGGACAGAGCATGAATAACTTTCTACCTGTGTTACTGCGACAACCTTGTAATGAGGAATAGTGGTCGTGATGTTCCAAAATCACTTTCTGGTCATTAGGTTACTGAGATTATATCATTCAGAAAGAGACTTTTCTTAACGAGGAGGAAGAACTATGACTGGAGTTTATAATGTCTTCCAGGCATGCACTAAGACAATTTTCAATGACTAATTATAGCTTGAGGAAGCAGAAAAAGACTGCCAGAAAAAAAAAAAAAGAATCCATCAGGGAAGTTAATTTAGAAAAAGAAGGAGTGCAGTTTGAAAGCAATTTTGTAAATTCCAAGCGTAACTACTTGCATTCTTCAAAACAATTTCAGTTTTACTGACTTTAATGATAGGGCATTGGTTATAGAGGGGATAAAATGCTCATTTCATAACTGTAGTGCCTATATTTGTATAAGGTGTCCTTAAGAAGAAGTCAACTTGATTCCTTTAGGAAATTATTGGAGGAACATTTGAAATATTAAAACCTATGGTCTTTACAGCTAAACATCTCACAGTTTAAAACTCACTCCCTAGACTCCAATAGTCTCACACTTATAATCATCTATTGATAGTTCTGAAATTTTGAAGCAAGTTGATGCATCACTCTAAATTTAAGCATTTTCGTGAAATCAATAAAATTTTGCAACAGATGTTTCTAGTAGTCAAATATATTTTATAAATTTATCTAACCTATAAAAAATGTTAAAAATATAAAGTGGACTTGATTTTGTCAAATGATGACTTACAAATGCTAGGAAAACAAGTGTTTGCCTAAATCTGTTGACTATATTCAAGTTATTTTTAGTAATGAAAATGAAGAAATATATATATATATACTTCCAAAGCTCAAGCAAAAATTTCTTTCTGAAATTGGATGATTATCATCAGCAAAATTAGCACAATGCCATCATCTACTAACTTATCTGATTTCTATGTAAACCTTGGCTAGTAATGAAGAATCAGCCACCTGTCACGTAGACAACTATAAGCAAGCAGTACTCAAGTACTACTGCAGTCCTGACAGCCAGAATGGTGTTTTATGCTGTGTAAAATACTTCAAACATTAAGGAAAACTATATAGAATAATCTGAATTCCTGTGGAATTTTAATGGAAATGCCATGACAACAAAATAAAGCAACATAGATGGAGATCAGGATTTGGGGCAGTGGAGAATTAAAATTTCTGTCATGGCTGAGGTGGCATGAGCTATGGGATGAGCACTGCATCTGTAAAATGAGGTTTAGAACCAAAAGATCTCAAAAACATGGTGAAGGAGTTGAGGAACAGCCGTCAATCATTTTTAAGGGTAAAATTATAGAATTGATATTTAAAGAGAATTTGTATGATAACTGGCTGGAGAGGTGAGTTAAACCTGAGCACTTACATTAACTGAGCATTGAAAAAGCCAAAGTGGGTAGTGATATGGCTCCTGTCTAGGGTGATGGTGTCACTAACTGGAAATGGAATAAAAATCTGAGTATATTTAAAGGAAAAAGAGGTGTTTGATGTCTACCAGCACCTTGGCATGAAGAACAGGTGAAAAAGGTAGAGATGACTCAGATTCTTAGTTTTGAAAGCCTGGGAGAATTACGATACCGTGGATAACCACAGGAACACGTAGAAGCTATAAGGGGAACAGGCTCAGACTGAAATCATGTTAAGAAGGCTGAGTAGCAATGAGCAGGTGGAAGTAAAAAATGGGACTCATTTGCAGAGAACAGAAAAAAAAAAACCCAGAATTGTTAATGGATGGATATTCTATATTATATTTGATTGTTCCTTGGCTTTTCACCTATTTGTCAGGCATATTCCAGAGTTTATATTTTTTCCAAAACACAATTGTGAAGATTAGATTTCTTATTCTGTGAGAAACTGTTGATTATTTTTTTTCTAGCAAATAATCATGCATGTATCTAGTCAATATAGATAAAAATAAAAGGCTAGCATTCAAATTTTATTTACTTGACCTAGCTATTTTTAATTCCTGTGTTAGGATTTCATGGACTTCTGAGTTAAAATCTAAAAACAACATAATTTGCATACAAGTTGAAAAGCTGCCATATGATTATTGTTTACCTATATAACTCAATCGAATTTGGACTGTGGTTAAGAATTCAAGGGAATAGTGGGCGGGATGAGAAAGGATGCTAATTTACTTTTGAGCTACTTATATTAAAACTAATATTGCATTGCCAGAATAGGCTGAAACATGTAAGAATTCATTTAGAAATTAAGCCATTGCAAAGAACTGTAATTTGTTCGCCACTTCTATTTACTCTTGAATTCTAGTAAGACCCATTATTGTAATTGATTACTTACTAAGAGACCAACAAAGTTTAAAAAAAAAGGGGGTGTTCCTGCATGGCTCATCTGTTATGTGACCAACTATTGATTGCCACTCAGGTCATGATCTCAGAGTGGTGGGATCAAGTCCCATGTGGGGTTCTGTGCTCTGTGCAGAGTCTCCTTGAGATTCTTTCTCCCTCTGCCCCTCCCCCTTCTTGTCCATGTGCACTCTCTCTCTCTCTCTGAAATAAATAAATGTAAACACACACACATACACACACATAAAACCCAATCTCTCTGACTAGATAGTGCTTTTAGAGAAACGATGTATTGGAGTGATTATATATGGGTCAGTGTGATAGTTCCTTTAAGGGAGTCCTGTAACTATTATGTTTATATATGAAATTAGAAGTTTCTCACTCTTATAACTTGTCAAGGTATTGCTGAACAGAATCATAGTGTTTTTGGAATAGCTGTTTTCATATAATTGCTATTATTATTATTATTGTTATTTTATTTCCACTGCCCTTTATTAAACCAAAAGCGTATTTGGAAGTCCAATACTTAAAACAGACAACACTTGCAGCTATAAAATGAGGCTGGGAGTGCAGAGTCTGGTTATATCAATGCCTCCAGTCATCTGGCCCTAGCCTCACCTGATGGAGCTTAGCCACTCTTGGTCTTTCTAACATGAGGACCATTTACATGTGAAAACATTTTAGGACTGCCCACATTACAGTGGTGATAATTTTAATGTTTACTTATAAATGGACCATTGAATTTTTATGTTGAGTATGTTCCAGGGATTTTCTAGTCTTCAGGTTGGAAAGTCTCTTACCACCCTAGGGCAATGTTCTGTAGGCAATTGCTCCCAAGAACAGTAACTGATTCCCTACCCTTGCAGGTACTTGGCTACCATGACAATGTTTTAATAATTGGAGTAGAATGAATAATGGCCCCCAAAACATCCATATTCCCTGGAAACCTGTAAATGTTACATTAGAGGCAAAAGGGACTTTTCAGATGTGATAAATTTAAGGCTCTGAGATGAGGAAATTATTCTGGATTATAATGGTGGACCCTAAACAGAATCAGAAGGGTCCCTAGAAGTGGGAAACAGAAGAAAATTTGACTAGGGAAAAAGAGAGGGAACTTAATGACAGAATAAGAGGTTGGAGTGATGCAAAGAAGGGGTCATTAACTAGAGCACAGATGGCCTCCCAAACCAGAAAAGGCAAGGGAAGGGAACTTCTACTAGAACCGCCAGAAGGAACCAGCCCAGGGAAGCTAGGTTCAGCCTCTGGAACTATTAGAGAATCAATTTGTGCTGTTTTAAGCAGCCAAATCTGCAATAGTTTGTTACAGCAACCATTAGAAGCTAATGTAATATTTTCATAATCACATAATAATAAAACTAATAAGCATGCATTATTTATATAATACAAATCTTCTCTATAAAAAAGGTGATGCATTTCACTAGTGTGACACAACAGTTCTTGCTTTTAAATTATTATTCTCATCTGATTCTCAAAATCATTCTTTAAGCTAAGCAGGAAAGATATTATAGCTATTTTATTTATGAGGATACTGAAACTTGGGGAGCTTATACAACTTGCAGTAAAAAGATGTTCTTTGACTTCTTGCCTCGTGTTTCTGCCTATACAGTCCTGCTTCTTTAGAAAGACTCAAAAGAGATGTGTAACAAGTTATATAGACCCCATTTATTTAATGTCAGGCAGTTGCCTCCCCTTAAGTAGGAAAATAGAAAATTCAGCACAAAGAAAAAAAACTTCTATCATAAATTCATGGTGAACAATAGCTTTCTTTTTTTATTAGTATTAACTATTTTTATTAACATGTAATGTATTATTTGCCCCAGGAGTACAGGTTTGTGAATCTTCAGGCTTATACACTTCACAGCACTCACCGTATCACATACCCTCCCCAATGTCCATAACCCAACCACCCTCTCCCACACTCCCCTTCCCCACAGCAACCCTCAGTCTATTTCATGAGATGAAGAGTCTCTTATGATTTGTCTCCCTCCTGATCCCATCTTGTTTCATTTGTTCTTTTCCTACCCCCCAAATCCCTAACGTTGTATCTCCACTTCCTCATATCAGGGAAAGCATATGATAGTTGTCTTTCTCCGACTGATTTATTTCACTCAGCATAATACCCTCTAGTTCCATCCAGGCCATTACAAATGGCAAGACTTCATTTCTTTTGATGGCTGCATAGTATTCCATTGTGTGTGTGTTTGTATGTGTATATGTATATATATATATATATATATATATATATATATATGAGAAATACTATATATAATATATAATATATAATATGAATATTTTATATATTTTATATGTATAATATATATATAATACTCTTCTTTATCCATTCATCTTTTGATGGACATCTAGATTCTTTCCATAATTTGGCTATTGTGGACATTGCTGCTATAAACATTCAGGTGCACGTGCCCCTTTGGATCACTACATTTGCATCTTTAGGGTAAATACCCAGTAGTGTAATTACTGGGTCATAGGGTAGTTCTATTTTTAACTTTTTGACAAATCCCTATGCTGTTTTCTAGAGTGGCTGCACCAGCTTGCATCCCACCAGCAGTGTAGGAATGTTCCTCTTTCTCCACATCCTCTCCAACATCTGTCATTTCCTGACTTGTTAATGTCAGTCATTCTGACTGGTGTGAGGTGGTATCTCATTGTGGTTTTGATTTGTATTTCCCTGATGCCAAGTAATGTGGAGCACTTTTTCATGTGTCTGTTGGCCATCTGGATGTCTTCTTTGCCGAAATGTCTGTTTATGTCTTCTGCCCACTTCTTGATTGGATTATTTGTTCTTTGGGTGTTGAGTTTTATAAGTTCTTCATGGATTTTGGATACTAGTCCTTTATCTGATGTGTCATTTGTGAATATCTTCTCCCATTCCTCCAGTTGTCTTTTGTTTCTGTTGACTGTTCCTTTGCTGTGCAAAAGCTTTTGATCTTGGAAAAGTCCCAATAGTTCATTTTTGCCCTTGCTTCCCTTGTCTTTAGCGATGTTTATAGGAAGAAGTTGCTGTGGCTGAGATCAAAGAGGTTGCTGCTTGTGTTCTCAAGGATTTTGATGGATTCCTGTCTCCAATTGATGTATCCCATCCATTTTGAGTCTATTTTTATGTGTGGTATAAAGGAAATGGTCCAGTTTCATTCTTCTGCATGTAGCAGTCCAATTTTCCCAACACCATTTGTTGAAGAGACTGTCTTTTTTCCATAGGACAATCTTTCCTGCTTTGTCATAGTTGACCATAGAGTTGAGGGTCCATTTCTGGGCTCTCTATTCTGTTCCATTGATCTGTGTGTCTGTTTTTGTGCCAGTACCATACTGTCTTGATGATGACAGCTTTGTAATAGAGCTGGAAGTCTGGAATTGTGATGCCACCAACTTTGGCTTTCTTTTTCAACATTCTACAGGCTATTTAGGGTCTTTTCTGGTTCCATATAAATTTTAGGATTTTTTTTGATTTCTTTGAAAAATTGATGGTATTTGATAGGGATTGCATTAAATGTGTAGATTGCTTTAGGTAGCATAGACATTTTCACAATATTTGTTCCTCCAATCAATGAGCATGGAACAGTTTCCCATTTCTTTGTGTCTTCCTCAATTTCTTTCATGAGTACTTCATTGTTTTCTGAGTACAGATTTTTTGCCTCTTTGGTTAGGCTTATTCATAGCTATCTTATGGTTTTGGGTGTAATTGTAACTGGGATCAACTCCTTAATTTCTCTTTTTTTTCTATCTTGCTGTTGGTGTATAGAAATGCAACTGATTTCTGTGCATTGATTTTATATCCTGACACTTTACTTAATCCCTGTATGAGTTCTAGCAGTTATGGAGTAGTCTTTTGCATTTTTCACATAAAGTATATCATCTGCAAAGAGTGACAGCTTGACTTCTACTTTCCTGATTCGGATGCCTTTTATTTCTTTTTTGTTGTCTGATTGCTGAGGCTTGGACTTCTAGTACTATGTTGAAAAGCAGTGGTGACAGTGGAAAGCCCTGCAGTGTTCCTGACCTTAGGGGAAAAGCTCTCAGTTTGTCCCCATTGAGAATTATATTTGCTGTGGATTTTTCATAGATGCCTTGATGATATTGAGGTATGTACCCTGTATCCCTACACTTTGTAGAATTTTGATCAAGACAGGATGCTGTACTTTGTCAAATGTTTTTTCAGCATCAATTGAGAATATCATATGGTTCTTATTCTTTTATTAATGTATTATATCACATTGGTTGATTTGCAGATGTTGAACCAACCTTAAGCCCAGGAATAAATCCTGCTTGATGGTGGTGAATAATCCTTTTAATATACTGTTGGATCCTATTGGCTAGTATTTTGGTGAGAATTTTCACATCTGTGTTCATCAAGGATACTGGTCTGTAATTCTCCTTTTTGGTGGGGTCTTTGTCTGATTTTGGGATCAAGGTAATGCTGGCCTCATTAAATGAGTTTGGAAATTTTCCTTCCATTTCTATTTTTTGGAACAGTTTCAGGAGAATTGGTATTAATTCTTTAAATGTTTGGTAGAATTCCCCGGGGAAGCTGTCTGGCCCTGTGCTCTTATTTGTTGGGAGATTTTTGATGACTGCTTCAATCTCCTTACTGGTTATGGGTCTGTCAGGTTTTCTATTTTTCCAGGGTTCAGTTTTGGTATTTTATATGTCTCTAGGAATGCATCCATTTCTTCCACATTGTCAAATTTGCTGGAGTATAGTTGCTCATAATATGTTCTTATAATTGTTTGTCTTTCTTTGGTGTTGGTTGTTATCTGCCCTCTTTCATTCATGATTTTATTAATTTGGATCCTTTCTCTTTTCTTTTTGATAAGTCTGTCCAGGGGTTTATCAATCTTATTAATTCTTTCAAAGAACCAGCTCCTAGTTTCTTTGATCTGTTCTACTCTTCTTTTGGTTTCTATTTCATGGATTTCTGCTCTGATCTTTATGATTTCTCTTCTCCTTCTGTGTTTTGGCTTTCTTTGCTCTTTTTTCTCCAGCTCTTTAGGTGTAGGGTTAAGTTGTGTATTTGAGACCTTTCTTGTTCCTTGAGAAAGGCTTGTATGGCTATATACTTTCCTCTCAGGACCGCCTTTGCTGTGATTTTGAATCATTGTGTTTTTGTTTTCATTTGTTTCCATGAATTTTTTCAATCCTTCTTTAATTTCCTGGTTGACCCACTCATTCTTTAGTAGGATGCTCTTTAGCCTCCACGCATTTGAGTTCTTTCCAACTTTCCTTGTGTGATTGAGTTCTAGCTTCAGAGCATTGTGGTCTGAAAATATGCAGGGAATGATCCCAATCTTTTGATACTGGTTGAGACCTGATTTATGACCCAGGATGTGATCTATTCTGGAGAATGTCCCACTAAAGAAGAATGTGTATTCTGTTGTTTTGGGATAGAATGTTCAGAATATATCTGTGATGTCCATCTGGTGCAGTGTGTCATTTAAGACATTTATTTCCTTGTTGATCTTTTGCTTGGATGATCTGTCCATTTCAGTGAGGGGAGTGTTTAAGTCTCCTATGATTATTGTATTATTGTCGATGTGTTTCTCTGATTTTGTTATTAATTGGTTTATATAGTTGTCTGCTCCCATGTTAGGGGCATAGATATTTAAAATTGTTAGATCTTCTTGTTGGACATACCCTTTGAGTATGATATAGTGTCCTTCCTCATCTCTTATTATAGTCTTTGGCTTAAAATCTAATTGATCTGATATAAGTATTGCCACCCCATCTTTTTTTTGATGTCCATTAGCATGGCAAATTATTTCCCACCCTCTCACTTTAAATCTGGAGGTGTCTTTGGGCCTAAAATGAGTTTCTTGTAGATAGTATACTGATGGGTTTTGTCTTTTTATCCATTCTGATTCCCCGTGCCTTTTGGGTAGGGGCATTTAGCCCATTTACATTCAGGGTAACTATTGAAAGATATGAATTTAGTGCCATTGTATTGCCTGTAAGGTGTACAAGATATTGTCTCTGTTCCTTTCTGATCTACTATTTTCGGCTCTCTCTTTGCCTAGAGGACCCCTTTTAATGTTTCCTGTAAGGTTGGTTTGGTTTTGTCTGCTGCCAATCTAATATTTATACCATTGTATGTTACAGACTTCTTGCCCTGAACTACTTTTAGGATTTTTTTCTTTTTCACTAAGACCTGTTGCAGTGATTCTCAAATGTCTTTTTCCGAGGCAGGTTGCACCACCCTTGACAGGGACCAGGCTAAATAATCTTTTTGGATTCACTCTTGGAGTTTTTGTTCTCTGAATGCTTTGAATGCCATTTTGGAGGATGTGAATGAAAATGGCAGCCTCTCAACCTCTGGCCCAGAGGAGCCGTGAACTTGGGACCCCACTCCTCAGTGCACCTTCAGAGGTAAGCAGTCAATCACTCCCATCTCCCTGATATCCGACCGCACTCTGTGCTCACCCGGCACATAACCAAGCGTTTCTATCTCTGGCGCACAGCCCTGTTTGGAGTGTCCAAACCCAGCAGATTTTTGTTGCTCTGCTTCTCTTGGAGAAGTAAGGTGAGTCTCCCCAGATCTGCTACTTGTTGGGTTGCTGCTCAAAGAACAGGGACCCAGCTGTGCCTTGGATCATGGTTTAAGGTAACCCTGATCTGAAAGCTCACTCTTTGGCTCTGTCTCTGTAGTTGGCTTCCCCGCTCTGACACCAGGGAGCTCTGCCACACTCAGATACCCCAATCATTCTGTGACGCCATAGGCCCTGAGACCACACTGTCCCAATGAGGGCTCCACCCCCACTTAGCCTCTGGAATGACGTCCCACAGTGGAGCAGACCTCTAAAAGTTCTGATTTTGTGCTCTGCTGCTCCAGTGTTTTCCAGGAGCCAGCCCCTCCCCGAGGTGTATCTTCCCGTTGTTTCAGATTCAATTCTCTGCACGTCCTACCTTTCAGAGAGTGGTCGATTTTCTTACCTAGAATTGCTGGTCTTCTCTTCTATCTCCTGTTGAGTTTGTAGGTGTTTGGAATGGTTTGATACCTATCTAGTTGAACTCTTGGGATCTGATGTCATTTCAGTCTGCTTCTCCTCTGCCATCTTGCCTCAAGTCCTCTGATAGTAGCTTTCTGATTGATAGATGCCACATCCTCTCCACACAAGAAAGAATTAGAATATTCATCTGATTTTTTTTAAAAAAATATTTATTTATTTATTTGACAGAGAGAGAAATCACAAGTAGGGAGAGAGGCAGGCAGATAAAGATCGGGAAGCAGACTCTCTGCTAAGCAGAGAGCCTGATGTGGGCCTGGATCCCAGGACCCTGAGATCATGACTTGAGCCAAGAGCAGAGGCTCAACCCACTGAGCCACCCAGGTCCCCTCATCTGATTTTTTATTACTTAACAGGATTGTACAGTTTAACATGGAACACAAATATAGAGCTATGAAATGAGACCATAGATAAATATTTTCAGAAGTAATTAAATATAACCTTAAATGTATGGGCAGCTAAATAGAAAGAATAAAAAGCAAAATTAAAACATATGCCACAAGTGTTCATTTTTAACAATGTTTTTATATTTTTGAATATCATCTAAGGAGACATACAAGTTTAGAAATTAGAATGGAAGTACATTTTTAGAAAGTATTAAAGAGATTATAACTATGTCCATCTTTATTTTCATGCTGTGTCTGCAATCTCCAGTAGGGAAGCTGATAATATGCCTATCACAAGGCTTACTTTCTCATTTTCCATGGTCAGCATGATAATCACTATAACGGCAAACATGAGTGAGTATGAGAATATTCAACAGGTAAAGCATACAGTATAAAGTCTATACTGTAAGTATGCAAATGCCATTATTCTCAAAACCACAAGCAAATATTGATTAAGAGTTTTAAGCTCTTCAAAGGGTTGCTGGAGCAAAATGAATAAGTTTAGGAGCTTTTTAGAGGTTGTTTTTGCCTCAGGTGGCTTTCTGGAACTGAGTGATTCCACACTGCTCAAAGAAGGCAGTGCATTAAATAGCTGAAAATGGTACAAGGCAACAGCTCAGAGAAACCTTAAAATGAGAGCTAAAAATTATCTCATTTTTCTGAAAATAAACCCAGTGGGAATCCATTTTTACTTTAACCTTTACATTATTAACTAGAACTTATATTTCACTTTAGTGCCTTTCAAATAAGTCAGATCAGCTATGAAGTATCACTTAAAGAGAGACTAAGGAAAGATGATTTGTTGGGAAGTTATTGGTAAGCTGATGTTATTGAGTCCTTCATAAGTTGGTTAAGCCCACCATGGAATGTTAACCTGCAGATATTAGCAATCAACCCCTGCATTTACAACGGAAGAAATAGAGGCCTAGAATGATGTGTAGATGGCATCACCATCCAAGCTGTTAATCAAATTAAAAACCCCAACAAAAACAACAAAAAAACCCAAAGAATTCTTTATATACTTAAAGCAGTTTGTTGGCAGTTCGTCACTTGAAAAAAAATTCTCAAGCCTGTCTACTATCTTCTCTCAAAGCTTCATAGCCTAAACTTCCTTTCTCACTTGGAATACTCCAATAGCCTATTATTTTTGTCTTCCATCATTCTCTTTCTTCTCCTTCTAACTTATTCTCTTCATAAAGCCAGAGTGAGTTCTTTGAAGTTCATTTATGATCAGATCACTTCATACTGAAATGATTTCAGTGGCTTCCCATTGGTCTTGGGATAAAGAATGAGCTCTCTAACTTGAATGCTGGCTGCTTCTCATCTCCGATTTTCCCTCCCATCCCACCACATTGGTCACAAATTTGTGGACACACATTCCTTCTGTATGTGTCCTTCACCTATAAGGTTTTCCCTGCCCCAGTCTAAGTCATTCCCTTAGACCTCCACTGGGGCAAAGCCTCCTACAGCAAACCTTCCTTGACTTTATGACTTGTTTTAAAAATCCCTGTCACAGACTTTCATGTGATATGTGCCTTTCCTTTATAGTACTTATGATAATTGTAATTTCAGACTGATATATATGGTAGATATAGTCTCCCTTTGTGGTACTGTAAATTCCAGAAATGACAGTGTCCATATTCTCAGTTTTTCTCACCACTAGTGCTCAAAACCAATCACAATATCTAAAGAATAAAATTCTAAAAGTGAGCTGATAAAATGAAAAATATATAGTGATCCTCAAACTATTTTAGCAGTAGAAATATTTCATTAAAAGCTCAGAGAAAATCCTAGAAAATAAAGGAAATAAAAGTGACAGACTTAAAATATACACTAACTATGGTTTTATAGCATTTAGGTAAAATGGAGTCATCTAAAATGTAGATATTTGGGAAATCACAAAAAAATCTTGGGAAGTAACCAAAATCTGGATTAGGAAATGTTGCATTAAAAAAAAAATCAAGCACAAATGAGTCTTAACATCCATTCTATCTTGCAGTTTTCTTTTGGCTAATTGAACAAAGAAAAGTCCAAATATATCTGGATAGACAGCTGCAGCAATAACAGCTAGCATTCCATTCACAGGATGCTTTTCATTTAAAATGTAGCAGAATCCTGGATATCAGATTTTTTTTTTTCACAGCTCAATCAGTAGCAACCTCTAATAACTTCTTACATCTTCTTATAGGCAATACATTTAGAATGAGTAGAAGAATAGTCTCCTCAGCCGGGTTATAACTTTTTTTTTGGTGAAAAATAATTTTTCAAATATATCTTAAAACATTATAAATTGAGTGTTTTTTTTTTAAATTAAATCTCAGTTAGGTCAGTGGCATTTGTCTCAGATATTCTCTGAGATGAAGGCACTCAACATTTATTCTGTTTGTCAAGCTGAATCCAGAATCCATTCACTAACATTTTCTCTGCAACAATGTATTTTAACATTCCAATCCCCCACTGCCAAAATGAGCTTATGAAAAAAGAAAAATATCTAACCCATTCCAAATGTATTGAACAAATGGGTTTGGGAGAAATGGTATGCTTGAGCTATTAAGCAAATGGATTGTTTTCATCAGAAAAATAATGAGTCTGTCTCCAAGGACATATTTAAACCCCCACCTTGACTGTTAGAAATATTTCTGAAAAAGTCTGCTATTTAATAAAATTGTTAGTACGTTTGACAATTCTGTGACATTTCCCAAAACTGTTTTTGAAAGATGCTGGCTTCTATAATTTCTTTGCAACATGTGGTGCTGACTTGAACACATTTGGACAAGAGCTTCCTTCTTGCCATCTCCGCAGTTGTTGACCTCCCTGCTTTCCCACTGTCTGTACAGATGTCACAACATCTTTGCCAACATCCTTTATGGTGTGTTAAAAATTGAACCAAACATGAGACAAAAAAAAATTCCCTGGGGGCACCTGGGTAGCTCAGTGGGTTAAAGCCTCTGCCTTCTGCTCAGGTCGTGATCCCAGAGTCCTGGGATCGAGCCCCGCATCAGGCTCTCTACTCAGCAGGGAGCCTGCTTCCCTTCGTCCCTCTCTGCCTGCCTCTTTGCCTATTTGTGATTTCTGTCTGTCAAATAAATAAATAAAATCTTTAAAAAAAAATTCCCTATTGCCCAAGTGTCCAAGGTTCAAATTAATGTATCCTCGTCACCAGTACCTGCATGTATAGTATAAAGCAAGAAAGTGCAAATCAGAAATATGTATATTCAAATTCAATTGAACTGTCAATATGGCCATTACGAATCTCAGCCCATAAATACAAGTATACAAGGATATAAATATTTAATCTAACAATTTGTACTCCAAGCCCCCATTTACTGGAGTGGAAGCTGCTAAACCGGTTAGTTGAGTGTTTCTTCTTATCTTCAGAAGTGTCTGAAGTTTTTTAGTGAGTTTAGGTCTGACACCCTTCCCTGCCCCAACACTGTACTTGATCTTTGAGTTCCGTGAGTGACTGCTGAAATAGTCCCCTTGCATTTTCAGATCCTGTGAGTACTTCTGCTACCTCTAGGCCTGGAAGACTAGGGCACGGGGATCTGCACATAGGAATCCATACTCTTGCACACTGAGATACAGATCTCTAAAGTCATTGCCTTGTCAGGAGTTCTCCTCCCTCGCTGGCACTCACCAGTGGTCTTAGGACTCAGGTTTCCTCTCTCCATTAACTTCCTGCTCCGGTCATTTCTTCTTCATTTTTTCTTCCTGCCTGGGGTCTCCTTTTTTTTTTTTTTTTAAACTCTAGGAACAGAATGTCTTCTTTTCTGTCTGCTTCTTAAGGAAAAAACAACCCACAAAACCCAAATCTCCCAAGTTTTATAAGCCTACAATTTCTGAAATATTTATTCATTTAGTTAATAAGCACTACATACCAGAGCACTGAGTGGCTCAGTAGGTTAAGCATCTGCCTTCAGCTTAAGGTATGAACCCAGGGTCCTGAGATGGAGCCCCACTCCAGGCTCCCTGCTCAACAGGGAGTCTGCTTCTCCCTCTCCCTCTGTTTGCTGCTCCCCCTGCCTGTGCTCTCTCTTTCTCTGTCTCTCAAATAAATAAATTAAATTAAACTAAATAAGTAAATAAATGAAACCTTTTAAAAAAAATAAGCACTTGGGCGCCTGGGTGGCTCAGTGGGTTGAGCCTCTGCCTTCGGCTCAAGTCATGATCTCAGGGTCCTGGGACCGAGCCCCACATCGGGCTCTCTGCTCCTCAGGGAGCCTGCTTCCCTCTCTCTCTGCCTACCTCTCTGCCTACTTGTGATCTCTCTCTGTCAAATAAATAAAATATTTTAAAAAAATAAGCACTTAATACCTACAAAGTGCCAACTACACTTCTCTGGCAGTTTAACAGTGAGCAAAATGACAAATTTCTGCCCTCATGGATCTGGCATTCTTGTGGGAAAAAAAAAAAACAGAAAATAAGCAATTTAACAAATAAATATTAATCATGTTCTCTGATAATGTGAATTTCTATGAAGATAAAGCAATATAAGGGAGTACTTGGAGATGAGCTCTTTGAAAAATTAGCAACTGAGCAGGATGCATGACTGAAATAAAGATTTTGGAAAGAAAAAATTAGCTAAGTGTAATGTCTTTGTGGTAAGCTTAGTTTTAGGAATAGCAAGAAGGCCAATATAGTTGGAGCTAGGAATGGCAGGGGAGGGATGGTTATAAAATAACACCAATGGGGACATAACAGCCTTTTTTTTTTTTTTTTTTTACCTTTTCTATTATCTTCTATTTCCATAGTCAGCACAGGGAAGATAATGGGAAAAGAGAAAAACATCTGAAATAGAAACAGAAACAGAAAGGAAAAAGTATATAAACGAATATCCCAAATATTATGTGCTTTAACAAAGATCCACATAGTTTCAGACTTTGGAAAAATGTTGGATCTTATTGGATGATCATTCTTGGACCTTTCTGCTTTGGGTTATCTGACAGTGGTACGAAATCTATTTCCCTTCCAGCCAATCCCTAGCATATATTTGTTGCAATGTTAGTTATCAGGATTTAAATATCTTATTTCCTAATGGTATCTGTTTCTCTTTCAAATGTGAAGAGTTTAACTCACTGTATCTGTTACTTAAACCTTTTTTAATAATGTTAAGTTGTTCACAATAAGTATAAAAAGAAGCAGAAGCTCTGTTTACATTCTTTTTTTTTTTGAGAGAGAGAGAGAGAGAGCAAGCAAGCTAACCCATGAGTAGGGACAGGAGCAGAGGTAGAGGGAAAATCTTAAGCAGGCTCCATACCCAAAATTGAGTCTGATGGAGGGCTCTATCTCATGACCTTGAGATCATGACCTGAACCAAAATCAAGAGTCAGACGTTCAACCAACTGAGCTACCCAGGCGCACATTTTGCAGTCTTTATTTTATGTTTCAAAATTATATGTAACTTTGCAGGGACCACAACTCTATTGTGTAAAAATGGACAATATAAAATTCTTTAGAACTTGGACAGAATTTATCTGCATTTATGTAAAACACAAACGATAACTAACTTGTCTTTGAGTGAATTCACATGAAAATTTTGAAGCTACCCCTTTATTCATCAATATTGTTGATGTGGCTGATATTGGTAGAAGAAATACTCATTGAGAGTATAGTAAAAAAAGTATAGTCATTTGATCTCAAGTCTGTGTAATCATGTCAGAATCATTGGTCACTAAGAAATTTTATTATTAAATTTCTTGCTTTTAAGGGATGATAGAATCTATTTTTAAGAATTATTGTGCACCACACTTGAAAACGACATTTGTAAACAAAAATTTAGGCAGAATGTTTATAAAATTTATATATCCTAAAAGTACAATAAACTCCCAAACCATTTAGAATACATAATGAAGCATTATTAGGGCATAGTAAATTATATGTTCACTTTTTACTATATAATTCTTCAGAGTATGCATGAAATTTCCCTGGCATTTTATTAAGTCCATTTCATGTCTACCTTAAAAGAACACTGGTTTGCAGAAAGGATGCATGCAGACTCATGTAAAAAGAATGGTATATGCTAAGCTACAAACTTTTTCTTGTTTTTTCTCCATTTTATTTTATTTTATTTTATTTCTTTTTAGTATTCCAAAATTCATTGTTTATATGCTACAAACTTCTTATTTGATGGTAAACAGAGGAAATAAATATATGCTCAGGGATGGCAATAAAATTTTATCTAGGTTATACAAAAATGGGTTGATCTGCCAACAAAAGTTAACCATAGTCAATATGTTAACAGATGCTAAAACCCACATTTGTGTGTGTAGTTAACTCATAACATTTCAAATATTTAAATGTATTTTTAACATGAAAGTGATGAGGTACCTTGGTGACTCAGTCACTTAAGTGTCTGATTCTTGATTTCAACTCAGGTCATGATCTCAGGGTTGTAGGATCAAGCCCCATGTCAGGCTCCATGCCTGCTTAAGAGTCTCTCTCTCCTCTTTCTGTCCCTCCTCACCCCCCTCTCTCTTCTTTCTCCCTCCCTCTTAAAAAAATGCAATCTTATATTTGTAGAGTATTTGAAGTTCAATCAAAAGTTTGAAACTTTTATTACACATGATGATCTGAATATAATAAAAAAGTGATGCATGAACTTCTGGCCTATACAATCTGATCAACTTTGTAAACAAATGGAAAATAAAACATATGGACTGAGTGAAAGAAAAACATTTACCAACTCTGCATTTTTCAGATATCCAACAAATTCCAACAGGCTCAACCTATAGTCAGAGCCAAGGACATCATAGAAAATGTTTAGCCACACAAGCAAGACCATAGGGACCAAATCAGAAAACAATAGGCTACCTTTTAAAAAATATATAATAAGCCTGACTTGGAATATTGTATATAATTGTGACTTAAGAAGAGTGTGACAGAGTTGCAGAAGCCTAGGGAAGACTACTTTTAAATAATCAAGCAGCAGGGGCACCTGTGGGGCTCAGTCTATTAAGCATCCCACTCTTGATTTCTTGTCAGGTCATGATCTCATGATTGTGAGATTGAGCCCGGTGTGTCAGGCTTTGTGCTCAACAAGGAGTCAGCTTGAGGTTCTTTCCTCCTCCCTCTGAACCTGCCTTTGTTTCTCCCCCAGCTCACATGCATACTCTCTCTAAAACAAACAAACAATAAATAAATAAATGAAATCTTTAACAACATAATCAATCAGCAAAGCACTTTCTACAAAATAATAAGATTGACTTGTTCAGTTTCCAGTGATACATTAAGATAGGCTGATTAGCTTCATTTCTCTCCCTAATTCATTTTCTGATCTATCACTGGAGTTCTTTCCAAAACAAAAATCTGATTTCCACTCACCTATTAACATTTTTAGAGACTTTCTAATCCCTATAAGATAAATTCTATTTTTTCTATATGTCATGTAGAGTCCACCACAATCAAAGTCCAGCATAAGGTTTTAATTAAATTTATGGTCATTCTCTCTCCCCTCACATGTTTAGTTTGTGTAGGAATACTCATCATTTCTCAAGAACTGCTTGAAACTTAGAATATGCATTCCCTCCAGGAAAAACACCTTTATTTCCAATTAGACTTAACTACCTTGTTGAAATTATACTGTAAGAAAAAGAAAAGTAAGGAAAGAAATGTTCCCCCAATCTCTATCTCCATTAGCATACTGACCCCCTAATAACATTTAGTCTCATTATTCATTTATTGCCTTTTCTTTACTCATAGGGCCCTACTTTCTCTATAATTGTCATATGCATCTCTTAAGAAGAAAAAAGACTTTTCCCAGAATCCCTTACAATTAGGAGTGGCCTAGAATAGACAAGATGTAAGTGGTAGTAATTTGTGGAATTTCCAGGACTTGTGTCCTTTGCCTTTCCCCCTGTGACTATGAAACAAGACCATTTGCTAAGAGTAGTGGGATAAAAGACATAAGGAATCTGGGTCCTTGAGATGTTGTACTTCCAGATTTCATATTACATATAAAGATTATTCCTCTAATTTGTGTAAGATATTGTTCAGTAAGGAGCTGAAAAATTCATCCCCTTTGGGTGCTAACACCCAGGTCCCCTGGAATGTTAGTGATGTTGGGGGAACCTGGACATCTACCTCCACCCAGCAGTAATATGGCAGTCTCCTCCTCCCTGTTTGTGTGAACTCAGAGGATGCCTAGGGGAGAGTCAGTACTTTCAACAGTGTACAGAGGTAATGAGGTCAGGAGAGGCCTCATGAGAAACAGTAAAGAGATACTTGTACATCCCACAGCCAGGGAGATATCAGTAGATTTTTAGTGAAGATCTGAAACTCCCACTCCATCCAGCAGTAATGAGGAGCCGCTCCTGGGCATCAAGAGAAACTGAGTGGGGAATGTCAACTTTTCCCTCCACCTGGCAGTAATGAGATGTGTCTCTCCTTCTCTTACTCAGCTGAAGCAGTGTCAAAACAAGTCAGAAAATAAAAGGTCTAAATAAGGTCCAGAGTTTTATAACATGGCATCCCAAATGGCCACATTTTAGTTAAAAAAATTACTCTCAGTGGCACTGGGTGTCTCATGTGGTTAAGCATCCAACTCTTCGTTTCAGCTCAGGTCATGATATTAGGGGCTTGAGATTGTGCCTCACTTTGGGCTCCACAGTCAGCATTGAGTCAGCTTAGGATTCTCTTCTTTTCCCTCCCTTTTTCTCCTCTGCCCCCTCCTTACTCTCTCTCCCAAATAAATAAATAAATAAAATCTTTAAGAAAAATTTACTCATCTTATTAGGAACCAGGAAAATCTCAAACTGAATGAAAAAGAACAATTAATAAATGCCAACACCAAAATGACAGCGCCATTAGAATCAGCTGACAATGATTTTAAAGCATCTATCCTAAAAACATTTCAATAAACAATTATGAATATGTTTGAAAAAATGGGGAAAAAAAAGTCCCAGTAAAGAAATAGTCTAAGCAAAGAAATAGAAGCTGTGAAGAAGAACCAAATAATATCTTCCTACGGAGGTAAAACTGTGCCAACGACAGCAGATTTCTCATCAGAAGCAATGGATGCTAGAAGGAAGTACTGTCTTTTCCAGGAGTTAAAGGAAAGAATTGTCAACCAAGAATCCTATATCCAGAAAAACATTCTTCTGGAATGAAGGAGAATTTGAGACATTATCAGAAGAAAACTAGAAGAACTTTCACTAGCAGAATTACTTTAAAAGAATGGCTAAAGGAAATTCTGTAAGCAGCAACGAAAGGATAAATGAAGTTACTTTGAAACATCATGAGGGAAGAAAGAATATTGTAAGAAAAAGTGTGGATAAATATAATAGACTTTCATTCTCTTAAGTTTTATGAATTATGTTTCATGGTAGAAGCAGAAATTATACTACTGATGTGATAAATATATGCAGAGGAAGTATTTAACACAATAACATGTTATGCTCACACGACCTGTATATACATTTTTATAACATTATAGCCCAAATCTAGACACAACACAGATCTTTCAGTGGATTCATGGTTAAAAAAACTGTGGTACATTCATATTATGGAATACTTAAAACCATCAATAAAAAGGAACAAACTATTGATGTGCAGCAACAACCTGGATACATCTTCAGGAAATTAAGCTGAATGAAAAGAGCCAATCTTCAAAATGATACATACCGATATGAAACTACTTAGGCAATTTTCTTGAAATGACAAAATTCTAGAAATAGAGAACAGATTAGTTGTTGCCTATAATTAAAGAAGGAGTGTGAGATAAAAGAAAATGGATATATCTTTAATAGAGCACTGTGGTAAGTAATGAAACACTAAATTCTACACCAGAGAAAAATATTACATGGATGTTATCTCATTGGAATTTAAAAAGAACTTGAAAAAGAAAAAGAAAAGTGCCATGAGGGAATCTTTGTTTTGACAGAAATAGTCTATATTGATTCTATTAATGTCAAAATCCTTGACATGATACTGTATTCTAGTTTTATAACCTGTTACCATGGGGGAAAACTAGGTAAAGAGAACAAAGTATCCTTGTAATATTCTGTATTATTATTTCTTACAACTGCATTATGAATCTACAATAATCTCAATATAAAATGTTTAATTCAAAAATTAAGGTGAGGGGCACCTGGGTGGCTCAGTGAGTTAAAGCCTCTGCCTTCGGCTCAGGTCATGATCTCGGGGTCTTGGGACCAAGCCCCACATTGGGTTCTCTGCTCAACAGGGAGCCTGCTTCCCTTCTTCTCTCTCTTCCTGCCTCTCTGCCTGATTGTGATCTCTGTCTGTCAAATAAATCTTTAAAAATATTAAGGTGAAATAAAGATGTTTATAAAATGACTATTCTCACATATTTTTGTATTCGAATTTCATTAAAATGGCTTTGATGTCTGCCTGACAGTCACACACAAACAATAAAACATCATCAAGAGGTGGTTTTTCATTGTTCAGGGCAATTACAATGAGATAGACTACAATTTTTATTTCTCTAGGTTTTAGCTGCCAGAATTCAGTTGCTGAGGTTCTGAAATTTTAGCAAATTATTTTCTGCAAGAATTTGTCTATCAGTAAAAACTATTTCTTTATTTGTTTATTTAGCATTCAGTTGGATAAAATAAGATTTTCACCTTAGAAATTTAAATGTCAGCAGTTCTTGAGGTGCCTGGATGTTTCAGCTGGTTGAGGCTTTGGCTCATGATTTCAGCTCAGGTTGTGACCTCATAGGTTTTGAGATTGAGCCCCATGTTGGGCTCTGCCCTCAGTGGGTTCTGCTTGAGATACTCTGCTTCTGTCACTCCCCCCACTTATACATGAGTGTACTCTTTCTCTCTAGAATAAATAAATAAATATTTTTTAAAAATATCAGCATTGTTTTGTGCAGAACTCACATTTATTTAAAAAAGGGCAATAACAAAAAAAGTAACAAAAAAAAGGTAATAACATTTTTTCCTAATAAAGGCTATCATCCATACTTAGTTTTATCTTGAATATTTTCTAGGAATAAATAAAAACAAATTATATTTGAACTAGTCGTAGATCTATGGGGCTAGGGGACACCTTACAAAGCCATTCAATCATACCCTTGTTCCTCACTTTCCAAATTACAGGGGGAAAAAATAGTGATTCCAGTAATGAACAATGCAGGTTATTATCACCTTCTCAGTGAGAAAAATGCAAAATACATAAATCTGGAGGAATGATACAGCAGTAGTCCTGCCTTATAAAGAAAAGAACATTCACATTCTCAAACTTAGCAGTACGTCTGTAGGCATTCGTTTACACATCTTATACCTTCTCTATGTAGGTGTTTATGTATACTTCTTATATCTTCTCTCTCTCTCTCTCTCCCCATATGTGTGTGTGTGTGTGTGTGTGTGTGTGTGTGTATAATTTTCATTTGTAGAAATTTTTCTGTGCTCAGTTGGGCTGCTGTAGTTACAGAGGTGAAGTAGAGACCTAGTGGCACTTTGTTTCATAGGAATGCTGGTTGCCTCATAACACAATGACCTCTACTGTAAAGTAAGAAAAAAAAAAAAATGCCTTGGGGTGCCTGTGTAGTGCAGTCAGTTAAGGGGCTGAGTCTCAGTTTCAGCTCAGGTCTCGATTTCAGGGTTGTGAGATCAAGCCCATTTTGTGCTCTGTGCTCAGCATGGAATCAGCTTGAGTTTCTATTCCTCTCTCTGCCCCCACCCCTGCTCTCTCTTCTCTCTCTCTTTACCAAATATTTACCAAAAAATATTTACCAAAAAATCCTTGAACAATAAAGCCATAATCTTAAAATCCCACCTAGCTTTGCAGGCTTTCTTCGTACCCAAGTTTATCAAGGCACTGAAAGTGGGACTGATTTCCAATGAAAATATGTGGAAACAATAATCACAACATCCTAGTGAAAGCTCTTTTGCTTCCCTAAGGCTTCCTTTGCTTTGCCTACCTTCAAGAATACTATTTTTTCTTATTTACAACCAATAACAGAAAAATGAAATAAAAGGGTTTTTTTTTTGCTTTCTTGGTCAAAAAGAGACAGATTCTTTTAAAAAATGCTTTCCAGGGTGCCTGGGTGGCTCAGTGGGTTAAAGCCTCTGCCTTCCGCTTTGGTCATTATCCCAGCCCCACATCAGGCTCTCTGCTCAGTGGGAAGCCTGCTTCCTCCTCTCTCTCTCTGCCTACTTGTGATCTCTCTCTGTCAAATAAATAAATAAAATCTTAAAAAATCTTTCCTCATTTCAAATTTTTCCATACATGGTGGTTCTATTATCAAGTGTTCTCCTGGTGCCAGTTTTTAAAAATTATTCTAAAGAGTTAAATTATGTGGAAAACTCACAGTCATAAATGGAGCTAAAATGTAATTATGATTTCTCAATGTTTTAATTTGTAATAGGGTATAAAGTCTTTTTTGTGTGAGTGAATTTTCATTGGCAATATGCAAAAATTATTGGAAAATTCATATGATCTTTCTCATATCTAAATAATTTTGGATTTATATAGTGCTTTCTTTTCTGAAGTTGTCTTAAAGATAATTCATTAACTTTTTCACCACCATTTTGAAGGAGAAAAAAATAACATTTCCTTTGATCATCTAACAATTTGTTATGATTCCTATATTCTCTATTTACAAAAAGGTAGTATATTAAATGCAGTGCACTTTTCAATTAGAAGGAAAAATATAAAGAACAAAAATCAGATAAATTTTTCCCAAAAATATAAGTTTAGAAATAAGATTGTTAATAGAAAACAACATACCATTCCATGCATCCTAGCAACCAAGGAAAATGGTATGAATTTCTTAAACAATTATACTAGTTCACTAGGGTAAAAATAAAGCTGTAATACAGAAGCATTTATGATGTGAATGTGCTAGAAATTATTACTTTCAGTAAGTCTTTCATGAATTCTACAGAAACGTTCTATGGACTAGAGATTTTCTTATTTTATATTTCAAAGGACTAGAAATTTTCTATGGACTAGAGATTTTCTTATTTTATATATCAGGGGATGTATGCAAAATCTTTATTCAGAACTATCCTATGTTAGCAACAGAGCTAAAAACTGTGAACCTGATCTTTCAATTCTGATGTTGTGTCCTATTGATTAGATACAGTCTAGACTCCCACTATTCCCTTTTAGAGAACCAGTTCAACTCCATGAATCTGAAAAAGTAGGTATTGTTTAGGATCATTGTATTAGCTGGGCCATTGAACTCTGTGGTTGGACTTGTTTAACAAATCAGAAAATTGGCTGTAATGAGATGGTTTACTCATTTTTTGCCTATGTCTAAAATTCCTTTATAGGGAAATAGGAACTTTTATTTTACTACTAAAGTAATACACATGAAAGTAAATTCTTTCCAGATTGAAAGTAATAATTGCCTCGATATATCACTAAGTTTTGATGGAAAACTGATAGCAGGAAGGTGATATTGGTGTGAGATTAAAAAAAAAAAGTAAACAAGATAGAAAAAGGTATGGTTCTGTGGTCAAAGTCATCTAAAAGAATCAGCTGTGTTTTTACTTTAAAGTAAAAATGTATGAATCATATCTCCAAAGGTTCTGCTTTATTATGTTGGACTGGGTTTTAAACATCTCTGTATCTAAGCAGCAAACTTCTTGGTTGACTCTGCTTTGAGCTGTCAATAGACCTCATGCAAAGAGGCCATCAATGTGAGGAAGAGCCAGAAGCAAAGTCCATTTTGACAGCAGGATCAACAGGTGAAAATGAGCTCCATGTACTCATTACATGTGACCAGTTACAAAGAGTGAGTCTTCTCAAAGAAACATTAATTAGGGATTATTTCATATAAAAGTTATATACTATAAAGCATCCTTTTGAAGTTGAAAATGTGCTCAACCAATTTTCTGAGTGTTTTTTATGTATTGACTGTTTTATCCTTGGATTAATAACCATGAATTCACCTGTCAAATATCATTTAATGAGAAAGATGTATTTTAAGAAAGTATGTATATCTCATAACATATGACTTGAAATCTGAGTAGCATAAATAACTTACCAGATATTCATTTCACAATGTATTTTTTTATTTTTTATTTTTTTATTTTTTCAGTGTTCCAAGATTCATTGTTTATGTACCACACCCAGTGTATGATGTATCTTATTGTTAACTAAATGCCAGAACAACCTTAAAAAAAATCCAAGTTTGAGGGCTTCATGTTGTCATTATATACTCCTATAGGAGAAGCAATGAGGTATTCTACAATAAGCTCATCATTGTTCTGTTACTGAGAAGAGAAAAAAAAAAACAACAGAAAAAAAAAAGAGGAAGTGGAGGGACTTAACATATGTAGAAAAAATAATTCAAATGCAGAAAAAAACTAATGAAGTAAAATGACCTAGTTATAGAATCAGTAAAGCAAAGTTTGATGAATCCTCTTTTTGTTTTCTGCCAAAAGCACTAAGTGAATAGGTAGATTATAAATAAGACCAAAAAACATCAGCCAGCTGATAGAATCATTTTGATATTTATACAGTGAAATAAAAATCTCCATAATTTTTGTAGTTGCCCAATACTTTTGAATTAGGTTCATTATATCAAGGGTTTTAGATATGTTGACATTTATTTTTCACATATCTTTTATCAAGTCATATTATTTTTAAACACACCACAATCTGTGGTTTATGTTAATTTTACTACTTGAAATTTCTTTGTAAGGGAATTTTCATATCTTAATAAAATATATTCTGAACCTTACATAATGCAAGAAGATTATATAGTACAATTACAAATACAGAGCATTTTAAAATTCATTTTAAATTTTGAATACTTAGTCCAAGATTACTTTTAATATATCAAAAAAGGTTAAAATATCTACTCCTTTGTATAAATTCATTTTGTCATTCAATAGCTATGAGAGAGGGAAAAAATACAAAAAAGAAACTGATAGGATGAGGGAAAATATGCCAATCTTGAATATGTTATATATTAATATCATAGCTCCATATACTGTAATCTTTTGGATATACACCTTATTATTAAATTTTTCAAATTAAAGTTATTGCCTAATGAAATATTTTGTTGAGTGGGCAAGGAAAAATTTCATTATGAAGAATTTAAAATATAATTTTCTCAAATATAAATAAATCATTTCAAACTAATGTATATTTAAGAAAATACTTATTTCTTTAAGATTATCTTTTCATTTAGTCACCAAAAATGCCTCTTATTATCTCTATAACTAAATTAAGTGTACTCAAATTTATCTCTGTTAAACAAAATGAAATCTCAGATTTTTTGGGGGGGGGAGTTACTGGGCAGTATCTAATTTTCAGTGACTAGGTAGATTAGAAATAGGACCAAAAAGCATCAGCTAGCTGATAGGATCATTTTGCTATTACTAAATAGCAAAATGTCGGTCAAAGCCAGTTTTATATTTTGAAGAGAATAGTGGAGTTTGTTAAAAAATATGGTAGATCCCAGACATTCCATCATTTCATATTTTGCATTATATTTCAGCTATATGTTTGTAAAGTTTGAGATAAACTTGTTAAAAAATAAATATTATTCCAATAATATGATTTTTAAATATTAAAAAACCCTAAACATTAAGGATTAAACTAACTTTGATGCACCTGAGAGTCTTTTAGAATATTTTTGGGGGACTGAAAGTAGTCATTTTTTGATAGTCATTCTTTTGAAAAAGTCATTTTAACCTATTCAGTAAATATCATGTAAAATAATATTAAATTATAAAAATGATTCGGTACTCATTTAAAAATGTTCAAATTTCCTCAAAAGTTGACAATGATAATATACTTTCTTGTAAGATTAGGAACATAACATTTTAAAAGGTATGCACACTTTACTTACTTTTTTTTAAATTTCCAAAGTGTCACTGAAAAAAGATTTTCATCCAATTTCTGAAGACAAAAATGGCAGGACTAAGGGAGTTGTTGCCTTGAGAAGGCTTGGCTTTGAACCATTCTGCACTTCATTATCCTCTAATCAAGCAGTCAAGTTTCCTTACCTCTAGAATTCACATTCTGCTGATTATCATTTAGGTACATTAATTGGTTACACTGTAATTTCTGGCTAGACCAGTATGAACAAAGAACTGTTAGTGATGGCTCATTCACGGTTTTACTCCCTTTTGTGTAGTTGGCTAAGAGATTCCCTCCAGATTTCTCTATCATCACCTACACAGCTCTCCCACTGGCTATAAAATACTGCAGCAGCTTGTAGGTAATTGATCAGACAAGTGAACTGTAAAATATTCATTTTCTACTTCAACAGCCAGATAAATCTCTTGGGAAGAGGATGAAAATATTGCTTATGCACATCAGGGTCGGGAGAGTAATAGCAAGGTTGCTGATAAGCAGGGGTCCACTACACAGCTAATACTTAATTCGGTGCTATGCCAGAGACTGAAAGCATTCAGCATCCCTGTGCCTGAAGCTACAAGTCTCATTATACACTCAACCTGAGGCATCAACATCAGTGCCCTAGTCATGTTGCTCAAAGGATAGTGCTTCCTCTTTTAATTAATCAGGTTCATCTTGGCATAACATGCCAAATAGCCAATTAACATTTAGCTACTGTAACCAACATGCTAAACACAAAATTGCTAATGAAATGAGAGTTGGTAGAAAGGTAGCTGTGCAAAGGTTGGGAAAGCAGGTTGGCTGGGTTGTTTTTTTATTTTTGTTTTTGTTTTAATAGCACCTGTGTTTTGGTGGTTTTGCTTGTTTGTTTTTTCTCCTTCACTTGGTTTCTTTCCTTTCTGCCAACTTTTCAAATAACTGTCAAGCTGCTTTAATTGGAAGTTGTTAAAAGTACCCTGTATTCAGACTAGTTAAGCTAAAGCAAAAGGTAGTACATTATTTTAATCCTTTGCTCTAGGGGTCTTAGTAGTAAAAATAAATAAATAAATAAATAAATAATAAAAATAAATAAAAGCTAAGAGACATTTTCCTTGGTCTTGTCCCTATTTTATATCTGTAACAGCTTTTTAAGGAGTCTCGATTCAGTGAAATATAAACCTGAAATAATATTTTTTTTCCTACAATCATCACTTTTGCCAGAGCTTTAATATATATTCTTTTCTTGTCCTGTAATGGAATCTCAGGCAGGTTTTAAAAAACAGTCCATAAACTTTGGTCATTAAAATGTAGTGAACTTCATAATTTAAATTATAATCTTGGTTTCAAAATCATCTGGTTCTCTCTCTGTAGCAAAGGCATGGGTCCCCTTTCCATTGAACCTGGGTTCTCCAGTATAGATGAACTGGGAAATAGAAGGAGAATTGGTCACAGTTGCTTTGCTCCCTCCTGTTTCTTGGACTTACCCTGATGAAATACTGATGCCCTCTTTCTGGAAAGTTTGCAAAGGATGGTTCTCAGAAGAACACTCCATTGGAGATCCTGTGGAATTTCTCCACCAAGCACATCCCTATTGTAGAAGGTCCAGTTCTGGCTCATCTCCTTCCAACAGTCTACTCTTCCCCTGAGCTCAGCACATATGCTCTTGCTGAGCTCCTCCCACTTTTAGAAGGAACACCGCCAAGATAGTCCAAGCTTTTGTGATGTCCACTTGACGTTTGAAGGGAAACATGCTTTTTTTTCCATACCACATTGCAAAGCATGTTCAGTTCCCCCACTATTCTTTCTCTTTCTCCACTACCCCTCTTCAGGTCTTTTCCTGGCTCAGATAAGTGTAGATTTTGAATGCCTAAGCAGACATCCAGCTAGGGAGTGGAAAGTCTATCTCCCTTACTTCAGGCACTCCTAAGATCTTTGTTCTACAGGTCATTTTCTTCCCTCTACTCTCTGTTGTCTTGAGATAGAAAAGAAAAACTCTCCTCTCCCTCTCTTTCATCAACAAGGTAATGAGTTTACCAATATGTTGTTTAGGGAAACCCTGCATGGCTCTCTGTAAACCTGGACTTCCCTTCTCAGTCTCCTCTCTTCAAAGTCAAGAAAGTTGTAGCACGGGTAAAGGGGTTCCCTTAACTCTTAATAAACTATGATAAATGTCCCTGGTCTCAATTCTTAGCTGTCATCAGTAGTTTGTGAAGTACTGTTGTTTTTAGCTGTGAGCCACACTTATAATTCTGGGGCAACAAGAAAAAATTCAGTCCATATCCTTTTATACATCTAATCTGTGCTAACAAGCTTAATGGAAAACCAAAAAGCAATCAGAAAATGCCTGCACTGTCTTCCATCTGGCTTTATTCCTTATATAGGAAAGGGAAATTGGAAAGATAGTTAAAAACAAGAGCTTCATGTTTAAAATTGCATCTGGTTAGTAGAAGGGTCAGAGAATATGAATTTTTCTTCCTGAAAATAGAATTCTCTTCCATCAGCCTTCTCTTTCTATATGTTTCGAAGTCTAGCTTTAACACAATAAACATGTACCTATGTACTTGTTTTCTGGTTTATGCTATATTTATGTTTGTGGATTCATTGATATTGGAGAAATGAAAAACCTTATAAAAATTCAGATACTAACAGGCTTACTGTATTTTTAAGGAGGAATTCATTCATGGCTGACCAATGTTATGTTTAGTTCCATTTAATTGTCATCAAAATTGGTAGAAATCACCTCAACATTTTGGCAACAAATAAAAATGGATGGTTGGGTGGGTGGATGGGTGGATGGATGGATGGATAGTGTTTCCACATCCTCTCCAATTAAGAATACCAAATGCAGGTAACTGGGGGAAAGAGCCATACTACTTGAGCAGAACCATAGTAAAGGAAGGGAGAATGGTTATTGGTGGGGCAGCCAGTAATATCTGCTCATAGGGGATTTACATTTTCTTCTTCATAACATTTTATATTTTCCTGATGTTCTATAATATATATGCCACATTTATAATTATTAAAAGAATTAAGTTGAGATGCAACGGGGGTGGGAGTTAAGGTGGTAGGAAAAGTAAAAATGAAACAAGATGGGATCGGGAGGAAGACAAACCAAAAGAGACTCTTAATGTCATAAAACAAACTGAGGGGGTTGCGGGGGAGAGGGGTTGGGTGAGGGTGGTGGGGTTACATTATATGTTTAAATAAAGCTTAAATTTAAAAAAAAAAGAATTAAGTTGATAAATATATTTTTGAAGGCCAAAAGATTATAATTATATAGAAGCTTAGGTACCAAAAAAAAGGGTGATACTAAAATGTTAGCACTGCCTTGTTCTAAGTAGAAGAAATCATTTTTTCTAATTTTAATTTATTTTTCAATTATTTTATAATGAACATGCAGGTCTTTCCTAATGAGGAAATTAATTATTACTAAAATTAATTTTATTTTTCCAGTAGCTCTTAAAGTGATTAAAATTGTGGTCACATTCTGCAAGTCTGTTGACAGGACTATAGACTATAGCTTAAGAAGTATATTGGAGGGCGCCTGGGTGGCTCAGTGGGGTAAGCCTCTGCCTTCGGCTCAGGTCATGATCTCAGGGTCCTGGGATCAAGTCCTGCATCAGGCTCTCTGCTTAGCAGGGAGCCTGCTTCCTCCCCTTTCGCTGCCTGCCTCTCTGCCTACTTGTAATAAATAAATAATCTTAAAAAAAATCTATAAAAAAAAAGAAGTATATTGTATATGCCAATAACATAGTCAACAGAGTCATGGTCTCCTAAGGGAGACAAATTGAACACCACGGGTTTTTAATACTAAAGCTAAGTACATTAGAAAGAGATGTAACAGCGATGCTACAAATAAAACAAATCAAAATGTCTTAGAGCACAACAGTTGCTCGTTGTTAAACTAAGTTATAAATGTTCTCATGTATAGTACCTTCTGATAATTTAAAGTAAACTCTAGAAATGAAAATTATACATTATACATGTAAGTACAATACATGTACTTACAGGGCCTTTTAACATGCCACTCTTAGAATGTTTTCAGAAACTGCAGAGCCTACATGCCCCTTGAGATTTATCTCCTTTCCACTGAAATATTTTTTTATAAAATAACCTTAAAACAAGATAATATTTTAATTTCTTCTATAATACTCAAGTCCTTATTGTTATTACAGATATTTTTTAATATTTTAAATGGAATATTTAAAGCATACAAAATGGAAGATATAATACCCTAATCCATGTATTCATGTGTACCTTAAAAAAAATTAAAACGTTCCAACAGACTTCCTGTTTCCACTTCCTCATATAAGAAGTTCAGAAGTCACCACTTCATCTTCACAAGTAAAAAGTTTAATAGACTGCAAAATCAACAACTCTTCCTGGATCCATAAGAAAGGGGAGGACACAGACAAACCACTGTCTCCAAGATCAGAATGACAGTGAGGCATATCCGGGGAGTTACAGCTAACTAGAAGGGAGACTCAGGAGTGGAAACTGGGGTGGGGGAGCTGGTAATTTATAGGAAACCCGAACCATAATTTGTGAAGTGCTGGGAGCTTGATGTGGACAACTCAAAGAGCTACAAACTCCAGACATAGAGGAGCCCCCACAATTTTATGACATTTACCTTGAGGAGCTCAACTGGGTTTTCACAATAAATATCAGAGAAAAATCCTCTCATGCTTCCAGCAGGAAGAGAGGGAAAGAAACCATTTCAAAGTATGTCAGAGCGCTCTATTCTTCTTAACAGGACCTCAGAAGAAAGAAATCCACAGGACCGTGATCTGCTGGGGAATGATAGGGACCTAACTGACCTAGATGAAGGGAAATCTCTAACTCCAGTCAGCTCTAACCTTCAGTGAGAGAAGGGAAATGTCAAAGGACAGCCCACTCTAGCCCTCCTGTCCACCTGGGGGTAGAAAAAACTGAGAAACTTCATGAGGTTCACAGCCCAGAGGCATAAGCTCACTCAAAGATAGATCTTATTTTAGGATCTGACATAGAACAGTTCCCCTCACCCTGACACCTTATTACTGCATACCACATTTATAGTGCGATTTACAAGTTATTTTTGTTCATTACGTCATGTCTGAATATAATGAAAAAATTACAAGAAATACCAAAAGGCAAAAAACAAAAAATACAATTTAAAGAAACAGAAAGTGTTAGAATCTGACCTTGCAGGTGTGTTGGAATTATCAGGTTTCTATTATTTATATATCACTTGATTGTTCTTTAGGTTGTTACATGTGAGATTTCAAGATACATTCTTAGCAATTATAGTAAATTACAAATAAAATATCTCTTTGATGGTACTAATACCTTAGACTACTTTAATTTTATTTACTCCCTCCAATCTTTTCTCTTACTGTCATTTATTTTATTTAAACATATGTTGTATCCCTCATAATATATCATTATTATTTTGTACTGTAAACTGTTACCTCGAGTGCCAACATATTTATCCTTTCCTCTATTTTTTATTCATTTATGTATTTATACTTTTATACATTGTAATGCCTATATATAATCATTTTAAGAACTGTCTTTAGTATTGTCTCATTAGTGAATGTCTGCTGAAGATTTCTGTTTTTGTTATTCTAAATGTTTCTTTTCACCTTCCTCTTTGAAGAATTTCTTCAATAGGAATGAAATTCCCAGTTGGCTGTTTTTATCTTTCAGCAATCTGGAGATACCATTCTATTTTCTTTTAGCTTCCATCAGTTCTCTTGAAAAATCAGGTTAGATCCTGTTTTTGCTTCTTTGAAGGGAGTGTGTCTTTATTGTCTGACATCATTTAAGACTTTCTCTTTGTTTTTAATTTTCAACAATTTTGCTATTATATGCCTGGCTTAGTTTGACTTGAAGTTGCTTTGTGTTGATAATGGTTCTTCAAATTATGGCTAGATGTCTAATTTAGAAGATGCTTAGCTATTATCTCTTTAAAAATTATTTCTGCCACTGCCCCAATCTCCTTTTTTTAGAACTGTAAATATATATGTATGTATATATGTATGCATATATATATACACATAGTGTATATGTATATATATAACTTACTGTCTTAGCTGTATTATATTTTTTGTTTTTTTAAATTCTTTGTTTTGTTTTTTCTTCAGCCCTCCTATTTTCTAGTGCTCTTATCTATTTATTAATTTTATCTTTTGCTGTGTCTAATTGTATTCTAAATCTATCTATTCTGTTTTAATTTTAGTTGCTATGTATTTTAGGTCTGGATTTCCATTTGATTCTATTTTTCTAAATTTTGGGTTTCTAAGATATTTTTCTATTTCCTCACCTTATCTTTTCTTCATCTTATCAATAGCAATTATTTTCAAACTGATTTCTTATATCTCCAGTATTTGGAGGAACTGTAGATCTGCTTTTATCATGTTTTTATTTTGATCCTGCCTGCTCATATGTCTAGCACTTTTTGATTGAATATAGTTACAACTCAGGAAAAATAGTTATCTCTGGACAATGTGTTCTTCATTGAGAGGGTAACATTTATTTCTGACAGATAGAAAAAACACATATCTCTTAATTTAATCAGTGAGTGAGCAGATTCAAGCTGAGTTTCAAAACTTTTAAAGCCTTATCTATGTACACTAAGTCCTATAATTTCTTAAGAGAGTCTCCGTTTTGGTGAGCCCTAACTTCTAGTTTTTATCTCTCCTGAATTTGAGAGGGTTGTATGCTTGGTTTATCTTTTCTTCTACTTACCTGTAAATTTCCATTCCAGTGCTCAGCCTCTCTTCCCTTTATGAATCTTCAAATGCCACAAGGCAAAAACTGTTCTCAAACTGCTAGGTTAACTTGAATGCATTTCCAATTCTAAAAGATCTTGGTATGTCAAATTTTGATGTCTTAGCAGCTCTCCCACGACGTCAAAGCTATTCAATTTGCATATTATCAGGTTTCACTAAATTCTTTCCACAAGTTAATCCATCATAGTAAAAAGTAGAGTTTCTCTTATATTTTTTCCTCTAACATCTCAAAGTCACTCTGGTGATTGTCTCCATTGAAGATACACTGGAGAAAATAAAGTGAGTAGATCACCAACCTCATAACTCAAAACTCAGAAAAGATTCTTGAAAATAGGGATTGTATCTTATTTATCATTGAGATACAGCATTTCTGACATAGAAAATGGTGTACAATAGACACTCAGCCTTTTTGGTTGAATTAAATTTCAGTGTTTAAGTGAAAACCCTCATATTGTTTGCAAAGGAGGTCAAGATCACTTTAGCTTTTTCATTGCGACCTCTTAGAGCTACTATACTAATACCTGTTGATCACTATTTTTAATGGTATATTGGGTCTTCCCCCAATATACCAATGTATTGTCTGTTTTCCTCACTAAGTCTAACAAAGCCTCCTAAACTGATTCATTTCTTTTCTTTATTCATTTCTTTAAAGCTTGTTTTCACCGATGAAATTAATTTTTGCTAATAAGATCATAAGAATCAAGTTTAACTTAAGTAATCTAAAGACCATGCTTCAACAGTCATTTTTAAATACGTTTTGTAATATATGAGCTAAATAGAGGGTAGCCTTCTGTGATTAGGGTGAAAGGCCTAAACCCTTGATCTTTTAGCCTCTCTATCATAAATATGACAGGCTCCACCCTCCTCCTAAATGTTGTCCTTGGTACTTTGGGGAACACAAGTGTACCACTGTTTTAAAGAAAAAGAAAAATATATAAAGGAAGGTAAAAAGGAAAATAAAAAGGAGGGAAAGAAGGAAGAGAGAAATAAAAAGGAATGAAGTGAGCAACAATGTGTAGCCTCTAGCAGAGCAAGAAGTTTTCAGTTAAGCAGGGTAATGGTAAATTCTTAAATGTTTAGTTTAGATACGGGCTGATGATCCATGTATATCATTATAAGAGAGAAAGCCTGAAAATAATTTCTGTTCACTTTCTATTTTGAGCTTATGCTTTAATTTAGAGGTTGAAATAATGATTCCTTTCTAAACAAAGTGCTCACAACCTTTGTGAAAATAGTCAGCCCTGATTGATACATGAAGGCCCACCATTTGGTTATTACAGCTCTGGTTTGCTTAGGGTTCTCATTGTCTGGCTTCAGGTATAGCAGAAGATAAATGAAGATAGGTAAGTACATGAAGGATTCATTTCCAAAGGAGTCACGATATTTTTTAAGGAAGCATTAAAAAATAGGCAAAAACTCCCATGAATTATTTTTTGTTCAACTTATTAAGCATAGAGGTAAGAATCATGTAAAATAAATGATTAAGTTGAAGAATTAGACATATTTTAAATTTCTTCAGTGCTATTTCCTATGAGTTTAGTAGAATGAAAAAGTCTCTTTTAACCAAAATATTAAAACCATAAAGTTCACTTATCATATCATACATGAAGCAAAAGAAATAAAAGTAGAAATGTTTAGCTTAGTTTTCCTGTCTTTAGGTATAGAATGAAGTAAAATATGATGTACTTAATATGCATTAATCACTGTATCTTTTCTGCCATCCTTTTTTTCATTGATGATACTAATGAAATTCAGAAAAGACTCTTTTCTAAAATGTGCAAATGTCTTATAGGAACTGAGTTTTGTGCTTTTTAAAATGTCTTTATAACAGATATAAGACTGCCTGAGGGTTCTCTTTGAGAAATGAGAAGCATTAAAATAGGATGAAGAAAAAAAGTATCTTCTTTCTCAGCCTGTCCATATTCCTACTTTTAAAAAAATGTTTGAAAACAACTTCATTATTTTCAGTTATAATCAATGTACTTAAAATTTGGTGTGAATGAAGGAAATGTAGTTAGACTCAAATGTTCTTATTAATAAAAGAAGTCTACACTTTCAAAGGAAAATATAAAATATATCCTAAAAGAGACTGAGGAAATACTCTCTCCAATTCCATTGATCTTAAGCCTGCTAATCTCATCCTGTCTTACCTTATGATTTAAAATAGAGGTCTGTCAGGTTAAAATCTGTTCATTAATTTTCATCTTTATATGCCCCTGGATTTTGAATCTGACTTTGGCTATGGTTCTTCCCTCCCATTGTGCTTTCTGGAACTCTTATTTAATGTCTCACAAGCACCCACATAATTCTATCCCATTGATAAAACTCTAGTTACAATCTCATGATTTTGATCAAAATTTGAATTCCCCTGAAGATATTATTTTCTTGACCATTTTCTTTTGGTCCTTGAGTAAAGATCTCTGCTCATTTGAGATTCATGCCATATCACTGATTTATGCTCTGCCATCCTCATCTACCTCCCATTCTTACCAGGTTTTGTTTTTATTTCAGTTACTCAGGCTTTGGAGTCTGGTCTGTAATCTTACAATAGTGCAAGATGACAAAAGTGTCCATGTAATGTCCTGTCCAAAATCCAGCCTACTAGTGCCTTGATTTCTTTAATTCCCATGAAAATTCTGAAATTTACTATTTTCTTATCCTTAACCATAAGGTGCTCATCCATGAAACTTGTGATAGAGAATATTCCTTCCACACCTGTTCTTTTCACTTCATCCAAACCTTTAAATTGTTGTCCTTTTCACTTTTAATTGAACATTTAAAAAATTTTTAAATGTTGTAATTATGGTAAATCAGTAAAATAGTGTATGTTTCCTGGTAATAAATATTAGTTTTATTTGCTTCCTTTGATAAGGTATGGGAAATAGGCTTGACTATTTGTCAACTTTTTCTTTTCTTTCTTTGGAACTTTTTCTTAAGATGTTTTTGGCCATGAACTCTTTGGAGAATATCTTTGGAAAAAAATTCTCTCATCCATTCTAAATTGTTTAAAAATATTGAATGTTTGTCCTAAGTGATATACAGTGACTAACTGCATCTGCTTCTGAAGATAAAGAAAAATAATATATGAATTTACTTTAAGTCTCTTGGAAGAATTTCTCTAACCCCTATCACCAGTGAATAGATTTTAAATTAAAAAGTAAGTCAGATATTCTAATCAGTCCAGTTGTCAGTTGCTTATCTGGGTAATAAAGATTACCCAGATAACAAATTTCCAGTGTTTCAATAATCTCCAAAAATTTCTGAATCACAAATAATGGCAAATGATGTGATAGAATCCAACATATTTTTAACAGACTCCATAGCTTGCTGCATGTTTCTGTTGGAAATTAATACTATTTAAATAATGATATGGAGGGAAAACTAGAAGGAGGAGAGTGCCCTCTAAAATACCATATGGATTAATAACTTATGAGTTGATATTGTTCCATGGATGTTGAGAGATGACATGTTTCCTGGGTCATAGACAAAAGACAATTTATTACTCATAGTAATAGTAGTGGGCAGAGTAACATCATTGCACAGGTTTCCCAGAAGCCAAATCTTACGTGAAGAGCCATGCAGATCCTGCTCATGCAAGGGGCAAACCAGAGAAGAGGATTTCTGAATTTAGGAAATCTGCCATTTATCTAGTAAGCAGTAAGCAAGCCTGTTCTTTTCCATAGGGTAATGTAGGCACAGTTCATGATTACTTAATGCATCCTTGTGCTACATTATCTCACTCTTCAGAAAAAAATAATAATTTGGGGCACCTGGGTGGCTCAGTGGGCTAAAGCCTCAGGTCATGATCCCAGGGTCCTGGGATTGAGCCACACTTTGGTCTCTCTGCGCAGCGAGGAGCCTGCTTCCTCCTCTCTCTGCCTGCCTCTCCACCTACTTGTGATCTCTGCCTGTCAAATAAATAAATAAAATCTTTAAAAAATAATTAAACTGATTAAACAATTCTGAGAAGTAGCACTGGTGAAAAAGCACTCACAGCCTTTGGATTCTGGTCACTTAATCAAGATGTGTGGGAGCAGGGACCATGGAAGACTGCTTTCCAAAGTTATGCCTTCACTTACTTTATAAATATTTTACAGATGTATTTAAAGGTATTATTCAAAGAATGTACTATTTTGGATAGAAAATTTTGGATCTCTTTCTATTTTCCACAGTTTCATCACCATTAAACACTAAGTATGCCTTAAGAGTGTGCACATAAATATCTTCATTTTTGTCATTATACTTACTTCCCCAGTTTTCATCTTATGTTATCTGAATTACCAAAAGCATGGCCACATACTTCATTCAAGTAACATACAATTTTCTGCTTGTAAAGTTTTCTAAAACCTTGTATAAGTTGGACTCAGGATTTCATTCAGGAAACTTTAAATAGCCTGTGACATTTCCTATGTACTTTTCACTTTTTTCCCCACCATCAATCTTAACATTTGTTTCTAGAGTGACATACCTCTATTATTTCCATTTTTATGTTTAGACACATGCTTCCTGAAATCATTCTTCCTGGTCTAATCTTGACTGGTGGCTCCAAAATTCGTTGGTGAGTATCACTTTGGGACTTTTCATTCCCATCATCCTGTACTTCACTTCACTTTCTTTTGTTTGGATCATTTAGGTTCTGAATCACATATTTTCCTTCACTAATTCCTTCTTCAATATTCCTTCTTTCTTCATGCAAATCCTTGTTCCTGACTTACACTTACACTATTTCCCTTCCCCCTATGGAACTTCTTTTACTATTTCTTGAAAGATCTATTTGTAACAAATTCCCTCTTTTGTGGGTGGGGGGGGGGGGGGAGAGTCTGAGAAAGTCTTTATTTCTTCTTCAGTTTGGAAGGATAATTTCTCAGGGTGAAGAATTCTAGCATGGTGGGGTTTTCCCCCCATTAACACTTTAAATATTCACTCTACTCTCTTCTTTGTATGGTTTCTGAGGGGAAATCAGATTTAATTCTTACCTTTGTTCCTTTAATTCTTACCTATGATTTCTAGGCCCCTCTAGCTTCTTTCAAGATTTTTTCATCTTTGATTATCAGTAGTTTGAAATTATATGCCTAGGTATTGTTTTTTTGGCTTTTAGTTTGTTTGTTTAGATTTTATCTGGCTTGCTGTTCTCTGAATTGCTTGGATCTGTGGCTTTATTTCTGATGTTACTTTGGGGGAAATTCTCAGCTATTTTTGTTTCAAATATTTTTTCTGTTTCTTCTTTCTATTTTTGGTATCCCATTACACATATGCTTTACCTTTTGTAATTGCTCTGCAGTCCCAGTCCTTGGCTATTCTGTTCTCTTTTCTATTCTTAAGGATTGTCTTTGTTATATCTTTTATCTCACTGACTCTTTCCTCAGCCATGTCCAATCTACTAATAAGCCCATAAAAGACATTCTTAATTTATATTATAATATTCTTTATCTTTAGCATTTCTTTTTGGTTCTTTCTTAGGATTTCCTTCTCTTAACTTACATTGCCCACTAATTCTTGCAGCCCTTAGCATATTAGTCCTTGTTTATTAAATTCCCAGTCTGATAGTTCCAACATCCCTGCCATATGTGATTCCAGTGGTTTCTGTCTCTTCTAAATGAACTTTTTGCTTCTTGGAACACCTTATAATTTTTTCTGGACATCCAGATATAATCCACTGGGTAAAAGGAAGCTTTGTAAATAAACTTATAGAAATATGGTGGTAAGGTATGGAAGGAGGGGAAGAATTTTATAGTCTTATAATTAGGTCTCATGTAGGATACTCCTGAAAAGGAAAACAGTATATATCAGGCTATCTAGCTGAATCACTTATATGACGTACAATTTTGGAAAATAATTTATCTCTATAAAGATGCATACAATTTAAATAAAAGAATTTCTATAACCATCAATGTGGCAGATGAAATTGGTAATCTAACATTTTGCTCACTCTTCCACAAAATAATTTTGGACAACTGTGAACATCTTTGCATGTTGTTCTTACTTAAATTTTAGCATACTTCGCTGAAATTTAAATTTCTGCAAATAATATAATTTAGAGGCTGTTTTGAGTATTGGTATTGTTAAATGAAATTTTATCACTTCAAAATTGTATTCAATGTAATTTAAATACTGTGTTAATTTAATATCTACCACTCACCTTAAAAATTATATCAAAACATTGATATTCCCTTTTCATAATTAGAATTTTAAATGGTTACTTTTAAAATATTAACTTATAATGTATTATTTGCCCCAAGGGTAAATGTCCATGAATCATCAGACTTACACATTTCACAGCACTCACCATAGCACATACCCTCCCCAATGTCCATAACTCACCTCCCCACCCGCCAGCAACCCTCAATTTGTTTCATGAGATTAAGAGTCTCATATGGCTTGTCTCCCTCCCAATGCCATCTTGTTTAATTTTTTCCCTCCCACCCCCCACAGCCCCCTGTCCTGCCTCTCAAATTCCTCATATTATAGAGATCATATGATAATTGTCTTTCTCTGATTGATTTATTTTGCTTACTGTAATACCTTCTAGTTCCATCCACATCATTGCAAGTGGCAAGATTTCATTTTTTGATGGTTGCATAGTATTCCATCATTTATATATACCACAACTTCTTTATCCATTCATCTGTTGATGGACATCTAGATTCAGCCCATAGTTTGGCTATTGTGGATATTGCTGCTATAAACATTTGGGTGCATGTGCCCCTTCAGATCACATTTGTAACTTAAGGGTAAATACCCAGTAGTGCAATTTGTGGGTCTTAGAATAGCTCTATTTTCAACTTTTTGAGGAACCTACATACCCTTTTACAGAGTGGCTAAACCAAATTTCATCCCCCTACTAACAGTGTAGGAGGGTTCCCCTTTCTCTGTATCCTCATCAACATCTGTTGTTTCCTGACTTGTTAATTTTAGCCACTCTGACTGGTGTAAGGGGTTTTGATTTGTATTTTCCTGATGCTAAGTGATGTGGAGCAATTTTTTGTGTGTCTGTTGGCCAGCTGGATGTCTTCTTTGCTGAAATATCTGTTCATGTCCTCTGCCCATTTCTTGATTGGATTATGTGTTCTTTGGATGTTAAATTAGATACATTCTTTATAGATTTTTGATACTAGCCCTTTAACTGATATGTTGTTTGTGAATATCTTCTTCCATTCTGTCAGTTGTCTTTTGGTTTTGTTGATGGTTTCCTTTGCTGTGAAAATCTTTTAATTTTGATGAAGTTCTAATACTTCGTTTTTGCCCTTGCTTCCCTTGCCTTTGGCGATGTTCCTAGGAAGAAGTTGCTGTGGCTGAGGTCGAAGAGATTGCTGCCTGTGTTCTCCTCAAGGATTTTGATGGATTCCTGTCTCCCATTGAGGTCTCTCATCCATTTTGAGTCTATTTTTGTGTGTGGTGTAAGGCAATGGTCCAGTTTCATTCTTCAGCATGTGGCTGTCCAATGTTTCCAATACCATTTACTGAAGAGACTGTCTTTTTTCCATTGGACACTTTTTCCTGCTTTGTTGAAGATTAATTGACCAGAGTTGAGGGTCTATTTCTGGGCTCTCCATTCTGTTCCATTGAACTATGTGTCTGTTTTGTGTCAGTACCATACTGTCTTGATGATGACAGCTTTGTAATAGAACTTGAAGTCTGGAATTGTGATGTCACTGACTTTGGTTTTCTTTTTCAACATTCCTCTGGTTCCATACAAATTTTAGTATTATTTGTTACACTTTTTTTTTTTAATTGATGGTCTTTTGATAGGGATTGCATTAAATGTGTAGATTACTTTAGGTAGCATAGACATTTTCACAATATTTGTTTTTCCAATCCATGAGCATAGAGCATTTTTCCATTTCTTTGTGTCTTCCTCAATTTCTTTCATGAGTATTTTATAGTTTTCTGAATACAGACTCTTTCCTTCTTTAGTTAGGTTTATTCCTAGATATCTTATGGTTTTGGGTGTAATTGTAAATGGGATTAACTGCTTAATTTCTCTTCCTTCTGTCTTACTGTTGGTGTATAGAAATGCAACCGATTTCTCTGCATTGATTTTATATCCTGACACCTTAGTGAATCCCTGTATGAGTTCTAGCAGTTTTGGAGTGCAGTCTTTTGGGTTTTCTACATAAAGTATCATATCATCTGAAAGATCATATCATCTGGAAGATAGAGTTTGACTTCTTCTTTGCCGATTTGGATACCCTTTATTTCATTTCGTTGTCTGATTGCTGAAGCTAAAACTTCTAGTACTGTGTTGAATAGCAGTGGTGATAGTGACAGCTTTGCCATGTTCCTGACCTTTGGGGAAAAGCTTTCAGCTTTTCCCCATTGAGAATGATATTTGCTGTGGGTTTTTCATAGATGGGTTTGATGATATTGTGGTATGTACCCTCTATCCCTGCACTTTGAAGAGTTTTGATCAAAAAAAGGATGTTTATACTTTATCAAAAAGCTTTTTCAGCATCTGTTGAGAGTATCATATGATTCTTGTTCTTTTTTTTTTTTTTTTTTTTTTTTTTTTAGAGAGAGAGAGAGCAAGCACAGGCAGACAGAGGCAGGCAGAGGCAGATGCAGAGGGAGAAGCAGGCTCCCTGCGGAGCAAGGAGCCTGATGTGGGACTCGATCCCAGGACGCTGGGATCATGACCTGAGCCGAAGGCAGCCGCTTAACCAACTGAGCCACCCAGGCGTCCCTCTTGTTCTTTTTTTTTATTAATGTATTATATCACATTGATTGATTTGCAGATGTTGAACCAAACTTGCAGCCCAGGAATAAATCCCACTTGGTCGTGGTGAATAATCCTTTTAATGTACTGTTGGATCCTATTGTCTAGTATTTTGGTGAGAATTTTCACATCTGTGTTCATCAAGGATACAGGTCTGTAATTCTCCTTTTTGGTGGGGTCTGTGTCTGGTTTTGGGATCAAGGTAATGCTGGCCTCATTAAATGAGTTTGGAAGTTTTCCTTCCATTTCAATTTTTTGGAACAGTTTCAGGAGAATAGATATTAATTCTTCTTTAAGTGTTTGGTAGAATTCCCCCTGGGAAGCCATCTGGCCCTGGGCTCTTGTTTCTTGGGAGATTTTTGATGACTGCTTCAATCTCCTTACTGGTTTGTGGGTCTGTTCAGGTTTTTTATTTCTTCCTGGTTCAGTTTTGGTAGTTTATATGTCTCTAGGAATGCATCCATTTCCTTCACATTGTCAAATTTGCTGGAGTAGAGCTGCTCATAATATGTTCTTAAAATTGTTTGAATTTCTTTGTTGTTGGTTGTGATCTCTCCTCTTTCATTCATGGTTTTATTTATTTAGGTCCTTTCTCTTTTCTTTTTGATAAGTCTGGCCAGGGGTTTATCAATATCAATTCTTTCAAAGAACCAGCTCCTAATTTTGTTGATGTGTTCTACTGTTCTTTTGGTTTGTATTTCATTGATTTCTGCTCTGATCTTTATGATTTCTCTTCTCCTGCTGGGTTTAGGCTTTCTTTGCTCTTCTTTCTTCAGCTCCTTTAGGTGTAGTGTTAGGTTGTGTACTTGAGACCTTTCTTGTTGCTTTAGAAAGGCTTGTATTGCTATATACTTTCCTCTCAGGACCACCTTTGCTGTATCCCACAGATTTTGAACAGTTGTGTTTTCATTTTCATTTGTTCCCATGAACTTTTTCAATACTTCTTTAATTTCCTGGTTAACGCATTCATTCTTTAGTAGGATGCTCTTTAGCCTCCACGTATTTGAGTTCTTTCCAAATTTCCTCTTGTGATTGAGATCTTGTTTTAAGGGTTTGTGGTCTGAAAATATGCAGGAACAATGGCAATCTTTTGGTACCAGTTGAGACCTGTTTTTTGACCCAGGATGTGATCTATTCTGAAGAATGTTCCATGTACACTAGAGAAGAATGTGTATTCTGTTGCTTTGGGATGGAATGTTCTAAATATATCTGGGATATCCACCTTGTCCAGTGTGTCATTTGAAGCCTTTATTTCCTTGTTGATCTTTTGCTTGGATGATCTGTCTATTACACTGACAGTGGGTGTTAAAATCCCATACTATTACTGTATTATTGTCGATGTGTTTCTTTTATTTTATTATTAATTGGTTTATATAATTGGCTGCTCCCATGTTAGGGGCATAGATATTTAAAATTGTTAGATCTTATTTGACAGACCCTTTAAGTATGATAGTGTCCTTCCTCATTATAATCTTTGGCTTAAAATTTAATTTATCTGACATAAGGATTGCCACTCCATCTTTCTTTTGATGTCCATTAGCATGGAAAATTGTTTCCCACCCCCTCACTTTAAATCTGGAGTTGACTTTGGCTCTAAAATGAGTCTTTTGCAGACAGCATATCGATGAGTCTTGTTTTTTTTTAATCCATTCTGATACCCAGTGCCATTTGATTGGGACATTTAGCCCACTTACATTCAGGGTAACTGTTGGAAGATATGAATTTAATACAATTGTGTTGCCTATAAGGTGACTGTTACTGTATATTGTCTTTGTTCCTTTCTAGCCTATGTTACTTTTAGGCTCTCTCTTTGCTTAGAGGACCCCTTTCAATATTTCCTGTAGGGCTGGTTTGGTGTTTGCAAATTCTGTATTTTTTGTTTGTCCTGGAAGCTTTTTATCTCTCCTATTTTCAATAACAGCCTAGCTGGATACAGTATTCTTGGCTGCCTATTTTATTCATTTAGTGTTCTGAGTATATCATGCCAGTCCTTTCTGGCCTGCCAGGTTTCCGTGGAGAGGTCTGCTGCAAATCTAATATTTCTACTGTTGTATGTTATAGACCTCTTGCCCTGAGTTGCTTTCAAGATTTTCTCTTTGTCATTGATACTTATAAGTTTTACTATTAGATGATGGGGCATGGACCTATTTTTATTAATTTTGAGGAGATTTCTCTGTGCCTCCTTGTTTTTGATGCTTGTTTTCTTCCCCCAATTAGGAAAATCATCTGCTATAATTTGCTCCAATATACCATCTGGCCCCCTCTCTCTTTCTTCTTTTTCTGGGATCCCAATTATTCTAATATTATTTCTTCTTATGGTATTGCTTATCTTTCGAATTCTCCCCTCGTGGTCCAGTAGTCTCTCTTTTGCTCAGCTTCTTTGTTCTCTGTCATTTTGTCTTCTGTATCACTAATTCTCTCTTCTGCCTCATTTATCCTAGCAGTTAGAGCCTCCATTTTTGAGTGCACCTCATTAATACTTTTTTGATTTCAGCTTGGTTAGATTTTAGTTCTTTTATTTCTCCAGAAAAGGATCCTCTAATATCTTCCATGCCTTTTTTGAGCCTAGCCAGAACCTTGATAATCATAATTTTGAACTCTAGTTCTGACATATCACTAATGTCCCTATTGATTAGGTCCCTAGGTACTCCCTCTTGTTCCTCTTTTTTGTGGTGAGTTTTTCTGCCTTGTCATTTTATCTGCATAAGAATAGATGAATGAGAGAACAAAATACTAAAAGGGTAGCAATGACCCTAGAAAAATATACACTAATCAAATCAGAAGAGATCTGAAACCAGGGGGAGAAGAAAGTGGGAAAAAAAATATATGTATTATTTCCATTATTATATTATATTATATTATATTATATTCCATTATTATATTATATTTCCATTATTATATTATATTATTATATTATATTCCATTCACCACTCTAATATGTATATTAGAGTGGTGAATGGATTTCACCGCTCTAATATGTATATTAGAGTGGTGAATGGAACAGAGCCACACACTTGATTTGGGGTCTATTTTGGTTTCTTAGAAGAAACTTCCTCCCCAAATTTTAAGCAAAGAAAATGTATATGTATACAAAAATAAGGGTAAACACAATGGAAGGATGAAATATGACTGTAAAGATGAAAATTAAGAAATATTCTAAAAAAGAAATTGATAAGATAAGAAGTTTGTTGGAAAAAGAAAAAAAAAGGGGGGAAAGAATATTATCAGGCTGGAGATTAGAACAAAGCCAGGCTCTAGATTCAGGGTATATTTTGATCTATTAGAAGAAATTGTGTCCCAAATTTTTAAAGGAAAAAAAAAAACACCCATATGTATAAAAAAAATAAGGTTAAATACAATGAAGGGATAAGCTATGACTATAGGAATGAAAATTTAAAAAGATTTTTAAAGAAGTATTGATAAAATAGTTTAAAATGTTAAAATAGAAAAGAGGAAATTTTTAAAAATAGAGTAAGAATAAAATAAAATTAAAAAAAATTAACTTGGAAAGACTAAAGAATCATGGGGGGGAAAAGCCATGAATTCTGTGTGTTGCTTTCCCTTAACTCTGGAGTTCTGCAGCTCTCATTGATTGGTAAACTTGGTCTTGGTTGAATGTTCTTGCTAATCTTCTTGGGGAGGGGCCTGTTGTAGGGATTCTCCAATGTCTTTGCCTAAGGTGGAATTTTACCACCCTTGCCAAGGGCCAAGCTAAGTAATCTGCTCGTTTTTTTTCTTGGGATCTTTATTCCCTGAACACTTTTCATATAGCTTCGGAGGATGGGAATGACAATGGCAGCCTCCTGATCTCTGGCTCCATCAGAGCTGAGAGCTCAGGGCCTCACTCCTGAATGCACGCTCAGAGAAAAGCAGTCAATGCCTCCTGTCTCCTTGGTCCCTGGCCACACCAGAGCTCACCCAGCCTGTGACCAAGCATTTCTATCTCTGGTGCTAAGCCCTGTTTGGAGTCTCCAAACCCAGCTGATTCCTGCATCATATTCCTGTGCCACTATTCCCCGAGGAAGAAGGTGAGTCTTCTCAGATCTGCTGCTTGTTGGGTCCCTACCTGAAGTCAGTGACCCGGCTGTGCCATGGATCATGGTTTAAGGTAATCCCAAGCTGAGAGCCCACTCTTCAGCTTTGTCTGCAGCTGGATCTCTGATACCTGGGAGCTCTGCTGCACTCCAACACCCCTAGTCTTTTTGTGACTGCTCGGGTCCTGAGACCACATTGTTCCTGCAAGGGCTCCACCATTCCCTCCTCCCCACCTCCAACTTAGCCTCTGGAGTGATGTCCCTCAGTGGAGCAGACTTCTAAAAGTTCCAATTTTGTGCTCTGCTGCTCTCTCATTTGCTGGGAGCTGGTCCCTCCCCCATGGTCTATCTTCCTGAATATTGCCTCAGATTCACTTCTCTGCACATCCTAACTTCAGGAAAGTGGTCAATTTCTGTTCCTGGAATTTCTGCTCTTCTCTCTTCTCTCCTGTTGAGTTTGTAGCTGTTCAGAATGGTTTGATAACCATGTAGCTGAACTCCTGGGACCTGATTATATTTAGATCTCCTACTTCTCCACCATCTTGCTCCTCCTCCAATGGTTACTTTTTCACTAAAAACTCATGTATTTTTCCACTTTCCCATAGAAATTTACCTTAGCATATTTTATGTTTTGAAGTATTTTGTAATTAGACTATTATGCTGCAACAAGTGCATACATACGAATTTACATTTCTTTTATTAAATTACAAGATGAATGTATAATTTATTTTTAAATTTCTGGGAACTATAATAATCAAATCATTAACATTTTCCTTCAGGATTAAATTATCATTGCAATTATTACTAATATATAATTTATCAAAAAATAAAACCAATTTTGAAAATAATCCTAAAAATTAATTTTTATGATAAAATGCACTTCTTATTGGTATGATTAAGTGTAGTTTTAACAAGTAATTCATACATATTTTGATGACATTTCTGAATGAAGCTAGTTTTAGCAGTAATTCTTTTCCTGTTTTTTTGTTTGTTTGTTTGTTTGCTTGCTTGCTTATTTTTTTATGTGGGCAGGTATTAGTAAATGGAATCATTGAAAAATCATAGTCACAAAAATTAGTGTAGAAAAAGAAAAGAAATTTCCATTGCAATGTTATTTCATTTTCTCATCATTGTGTGGCCTTCATGCCAAAAGTCATATTGTGACTTGCCATTAAACATTAGTTTTCACATTCAAACGTCAGTTTGGTTTCATTCTAGTTTTTGTTGAACTAAGCAAAAATTGGAAAGCATTGAAATTGCTGAATTATTTGTTACTCTGTCTTTAGAGTCATTGATTTTCTCACCAAAGATCCAAATAGGCCCTTTATATGGCAGGCCTGGGGTTTTTGTATCCATGTATCTATGGAAATGAACCTTACAAGATAGGGGATCAATGTGACTTAGACCTTCACATATTTTAAAAAGGTTGTATGAACTGAGAACAATATGGTGCTAACAGTTTGATACATTTTAGGAGAATGGTGAAGATAAGGATCTGGAAATGGAAACCCTGTTTTTGGAAAGTCTTTCTTTATCCCCACTTGTGCAGGTATCATAGATTGAAGACTGTTGTTCCTGTTAACCTGAAAATTCTGTTGTATAAGAAATACTAAAAAAAATGTAACAAATAGCTTTAGAAGGATAAAGCTGGGCTCAAAATGCTATAAAGAAAATTCCTATAAATATAAAGAATCATATAAAGAAACCAAAGGAAGGTTCTGAAGCAATAGTTGGGGTTTAGTATGATTGGAAGGAAAGAAAATAAGGCCAAGACCTTGAATGAATAATGAGTTAATAGTGATATCCCCACATAAACTTGAGTTTATGAGTCAATAAACATAGGTAGTTAACAAGGAAATGTTCTTGTCTTTGGACCCAGCACAAGTTGAAAAAATAGTTTTCTGATGATTTATGAAATGGTTGGTCTTTCAACATGATGGGGAGGGGCAGGTTTGACTTTATAATAGCTATATGGTCTAGGGATGATACATCAAAAGATAATCATGAAAGGTTGTTCCAAACTTCTGATAAACCTGAGCAAACACTAAACTGCTCTAAAGAGACTAGTGTTCAGGGGTTACTGATAGTTTTTCAGTCTGCAAGTTTGCAGACATTAATATGTGAGCACATGGACAAAAATGACTAAAATCCCAAGGAAAATTCCACAATAAAGAGGAGTCAGCAGATGCTTCTAATACAAGAATTAGAAAACAGGAATAGGGATATGTCACATAGTGAACCTGATTTAGAGACTATAAATAAATACATTTAAAGTGATTTGAGAGATAAAAAGGGGAATGAAAGCATATAAGGAAAGATTCTGGAAAAAGGAAGGCAATAGAATAGTTGTTTTGTTTTTATATCTGTTAAATTTAAATTTGTATGAATCTGCTCATAAAAAAACAGAGCTCTTAAGATCAAAACCAGAGATCGAGATCCGGGACTCCTGGGCGGCTCAGTTGGTTAAGCAGCTGCCTTCGGCTCGGGTCATGATCCCAGCGTCCTGGGATTGAGTCCCACATTGGGTTCCTTGCTCCGCGGGGAGCCTGCTTCTCCCTCTGCCTCTGCCTGCCTCTCTGTCTGCCTGTGCTCGCTCTCTCTCTCTCTAACTAATGAATAAATGAAAATCTTAAAAAAAAAAGTCTACAAAACCAGAGATCCATGGATAAACTATACAAAAAAAAAAAAAAAGTGGGTCACAGGTTATTCTCATGAACCTACAAATAGCAGATAGGAGCAAACCACAAGCAGCCCCAGTATCTACATAATATCAGCACCTATTCCAAAGAAATGGAGAGAAGGCAAAGACTTCTGTCCCTCCCCAAATTACCAACAGACTGATTATTTCCATTGTTGCACTTATCACTGGCAGTGCTCCCTGCTGTTCTAACCCCTGCCACATGACCCTGGGATCTGGTAGCCCTGATTCCTTTCCAAGGTTCTCCAGTCTAGCTATGGTAGAGTCTTCCTGAAAAAAAAATTTTTTTTAACTACCTGAATAATGGCTTTTAGTTCTATCAGTGGTGTAAGCCATTCTCTGTATCAAAATCTTTCTTTTTAAAAAAATCTGAAATATTTCTTCTTTCCTGGCTTGGACTTAGTTGATACACTTTAACTTGATGTTTATTGGCTTTTCAGTCAATAGGAGGCAGAATATTGAAAATAATGAAGAAAGGGAAAGCTTACATGGTATCTCTGGCAACAGGTATGTCATCTCCCTGCACTATCTCCAGATATCCATAGTCATTTTTGCTGGGGGATCATGGCCAGTGGGCTCTGCTACCACCACCTCCCTTCTTTGTCCATCCAGCCTAGGGTTCATGGCAGCTTCCTGCTATGACAAATCTTTCTCTTATCTCACCATTTTATGTTTGGCTTCTTATCATATTCAACTCTGTAAGCAATTCCTTATATTATATTTTACTTTGAACACTTGGAGTAGTTTTTATATTCTTGGCATGATTCTGACTGATTCAGTTTCTTTATAATAAATAAAGTTGTTAAACAACATCAAACAGAAAACAATACTGGATAAAAATGAGCAGGTAATTGCTTACATAATCCTATTCAAAAGAACCTGAGAGACATCCCCAAAGAATTTCTGGAACTTTAAATAAGGGTTCAGATATTCATGGAGTTAATAGAGGTAGAGCCTTCCTGTTTTGTACCTGCTATTTTCACTAACTTTATCTAGACTGAAATATTTGAGGAAATTCTATGCCAATTGATTTGAATCCTTTTACATAAGATGTTAACAGATTTATTAAAGTATATTAACCAATTTTGATTTTATTTTTTCTATTTCAATAGGCTGTTCTATTTAATCATAATAAAGACAACATTTTTTTGAAATTTGAATATTAGACATCTATCTAAAGAATACAAAAGCAGTTTATTGTTTCAGATTTTGAGCATATATGTGGATATATATGGAAGGTTTTCCTCTTTCAAGGTTATAACATGTTGTGTTTGCAAATTATGTTCTTTTAAATAAACAGTTTAATTAACTTTTAACAGATGAATACACAATATAAATTCAGTATGAAGCCTGTGATGCTATATTATGGCCAAGGCCAAGACTTGGTGAATGATCTGATCTGCTTTGATTAAGTGTGACCTTTTTCTACACCAAGTTCAGAGATATCTCAATTAGTATGACATCTCTTGTGAATCTATGTGACCTTAATGACAAAGTAAAAAGGATAAAAATATATATCACAGCTTTGCAAAGTGAAAATATGATTCATTTTTTCCATTTTAATTTGTGCTTTTCTATTCAGAATTCTATCTTGAAGTATATAGTCTGTTATCACATTAGTAAACATAAGCTATGTATAAATATCTTAATGGAGTTTTATTAGATACCCATGTATATCTGTGAGATATTTATTTGTTTGACAGAGAGACAGCACAAGTAGGCAGAGCAGCAGGCAGAGGGAGAAGCAGGATCTCTGCTGAGCAGGGAACCAGATGAGGGGCTCGATTCCATGATCCTGGGATCATGGCCTGAGCTGAAGGCAGCTGCTTAACTGACTGAGCCACCCAGGAGCTCCTCTGTGAGATATTCTAATTAGTCTCTAGCGAATTGTTCCATAAAATTATATTAATTTGTTATTTTCATATCGGGGTGTGGGTTAAATTGTATCCTCTCTCCATTGCAAAGATAGACTGATATTTTAACCTCTAGTGCCTATGAGCATTACCTTAGCTGGAAATAGGCCCTTTCAGATGACCAAATTGAGATTAAGTCATTAGGATGGGCCCTAATCCAACATGATTGTGTCTTTTTAAAGAAGGGAAGTTTGAACACAGGTAGACACTTAAAATCTCATTTCATGAGAGTTTACTTGTTTTATGGCAAGAAGACTTTACAGAATATCTTACCGAACACACTACTGAAGCTATTCTGTTGACCACGTATTTTTAAGCTACTGTATTTCAGAATCTTTATTGCAAAAAATTACTTCCAAACTAGTACCTTTGCTACACTATTTAAATTTAAATGCCCTCTAAAAATAAATTTAAAACATTTCAAATAGAAAAGCTGTCATCTAGGAAATGCAGACAAGAGGAACTTCAACTGGACAGCATTTTACTCAAAAGGTAATAGGGAATTTAAAGTTTTACATATGGATATATAATTATGTTAATACTTTGAAAACATGCAGACATATAAACTTTCTTTTATTTAAAAGTGTTCCCTTTTAACCAAATGAATCTCTCTGGCAATTAAATTATTTTTTTCATTTTCTTCTTCTTGTCCCATACATTATTTAAAACAATTTTAAGGATGTAATAACAACTCTGTGATTTGTTTATTTTTATAGTAAACACAATTGGCAACAGAAAACCTCCTCAAATATATAGAAATTTATACTAACTTTTTAAGATTTTATTTATTTATTTGAGAGAGAAAGACAGAGAGAGCATGAGTTGGGGGAGGGCCAAATGGAGAGGGAGAAGCAGACTCCCCACTGAATGGCAAGCCCAATGTGGGGCTCAATCCTAGGACCCTGGGATCATGACTTGAATCTAAGTCAGACGCTTAACTGATGGAGCCATCCAGATGCCCCATACTGAATTTTAAAAGCATAATTGCATAAAGGATCTTATATTCTGTGTAAATGCATGTTTATTGTAAAATACCTATTGTGGAACCTGTAATGGGACTTCTAAGTGACCTAAAAATCAAACTACCCCTTTAGCAGTCATAGCTTGCTTTCTCAAATGTATATATAAAGGGGTAAGAAGATTAGAAGTGAGTTTTTAACAACCTGGCTCTATAACAAATCTCTTGTCTGTATTAAGGACTTTTAAGTTGTCTCTCTGGAAAGAAAGACAAGTATCTCCTAGTAATAGGATGACTGACTCTTCACAGAATTTCATTAGAATTCACTCTGAACCATTCTAAATCCCACAAGTATTGCACAATTTTCACTAAATTTACTAAGGGACAGAGTGGTGTGGGACAAATTCAGAAGACAATTCAATTCAACAGTATTGAGAGCAGAAGCTATTCTGGTATCATATTTAAATTAGTTTTTAATGCCTATATCTGTATAGCATTGTGTAATATTTAAGCAATTTTACAAACATTAATTCACCAACTGAAATCTTCAGGTTGTTTAGAAAATGTGCTTATAAAGTGACGTGAAGGTTAGTGATCAGTGAGGACCACTTTACTTGTTCCATGTTTTATAAAGTTTTGCTTCTGCTTTTCCTTCATTCTTTCTCTCCTTTCTTTCCTTTTTTCTTCAGTTTTTACTTCCTAAATTATTCTTTGAACATTGTGTGTTGGTAGCTGTTTTCAATGTGAAAAAGTAGAGCTATGGTCCCTAAATAATAACATAGTTGGTGGGGACAGGGGATGCAGTGTTGAACAACATGAGAGGTTAAAATAACGGTAAAGACCAGTGTATACTGCTATGGGAATAGTCAAAATGGCAATAATTGCAATGGTCATATCTTGCAAATATAAACACTTGCAAAACATATATGCTTTGGTATAGCACATTCTGTATGTTATTTTATTTAAAACATAATCCTTTTTTGTGCAAGGGAGTCGAGGAAGAAATGGGCTGAATGCTCAGTATATAACCTTTAAAGACTATATACTTAATCAAGGTTTTGAGTGTAAGTAGCATTTAATAGATAATGAAAAGTAAGATCGTCCTTCCAAGAGGGATATACAGTACAATAAATAAAATTACAGGGTTGGAAATGAGAAGATACGTTTAGATGATAATGAATGTATTTGCCTGGTTAGAAAGCAAGGTTCTTGTTGTTTGTCCATTCAGTAAATCTTATAGGGGACAAGCCTGGAAGTAAAGGTTGGGGTAAATTTTTTGGAGAGCCTTGGCACCTGCCTATAGAGTTTTTAAACTATCGTGGATGCAGTTAATTGATTTGAATGGATATTTAATATGATGATAGACATGTTATGGAAATATTAATCTTTAATTCTTCAACTTCATGTTAATATAATTATTTTTTCAAGAAACTGTTTTAAAATTAAATTGACTTTCTTCTTAATGCAAAAATATTAAATCTATGAAGATTTCACCTGAAAAAAATGCTTTATTGATATAATTATTCCCTTAGTTAGAAGAAAAATTTTATCTAAATTAAAAAATTAGAGGAAATAAATACCTCAAAAGATTAATTGAAATTCATGTAAGAAGATTCTGCAACCTGAGTTTGTGTCCTGAGAGCAGTAGGAGAGGCTTCAACAGGTAAAGTGAGTAATTCTTTATAGGGTAGATCTGAGAAAGGGTAAATACACAGTATCTCCTTTAAAAACAGAACTAATTCTATGTGATCAATTAATCTTTGACAAAGCAGGAAAGAATATCCAATAGTAAAAGGACAGTCTCTTCAACATATTGTTTTGGAAAAACTGGATAGCAACATGCAAAAAAGAAAGTGGATCACTTTATTATACCATACACACAAAAAATATTCAAAATGGACTAAAGGCCTAAATGTGAGAACTGAAACCATAAAAATCCTACAGGAGTACACAGGCAGTAATTTTTCTGACATGGGGCATAGCAACTTTTTTCTAGATCTGTTTCCTAAGGCAAAGGAAACAAAAGCAAAATAAAGTATTAGAACTACATCAAAATTAAAAGCTTCCACACAGCAAAGAAAACAATCAACAAAACTAAAAGGCAATCTACAGAATAGAAGATATTTGCAAATGACATATCTGATAAAGATATGTCCAAAGTTAGTATCCAAAATATATAAAGAACTTATAAAACTCAATACTCAAAAAATGAATAATCCATTTAAAAAATGGGCAGAAGACATGAACAGTTATTTCTCCAAAGGAGACATACAAATGGCCAACAGACATGTGAAAAGATGTTTGTCATCACTCACCATCGGGGAAATGTGAATAAAAACTACAATGACATATTACCTTACACCTGTCAGAATGACTGAAATCAACAACACTAAAAACTACAAGTGTAAGGGGCAGCTGGGTGGTTCAGTCAATTAAGCACCTGACTCTTGATCTTGGCTCAGGTCATGATCTCAAGGTTGGAGATCAAGGCCCATGTGGAGGACTGCATTGGGCTCTACACTCAGTGGAGATCGTTTAAGATTCTCTCCCTTCCTCCCACCCACTCCTGCTTCATCTAAAAAACAAAACAAGACAAGATAAACAAACAAAACCAGCATTGGTAAAGATGTGGAGAAAAAGGAACACCTATGTATCTTTCATGGGAATGCAAACTAGTGCAGCCACTGTGAAAAATTGTATGGAATTTCCTCAAAAGTTAAAAATAGAACTACCCTATCATCTAATAATCACACTACTAGGTATTTATCCAAAGAATATGAAAACACTAATTCAAAAGGATATATGGAGCCCTATGTTTATTGCAGCATTATTTACAATAGCCAAGATATGGAAGGAGCCCAAGTGTCCATCGACTGATGAATGGATAAAGAAGATGTGGAAGATTATATATATATATACACATATATGTTTATTTAGCCATAAAAATAATGAAATCTTGCCATTTATAAAGACATGGATGTAGCTAGAGAATATAATGCTAAGTGAAATAAGTCAGAGAAAGACAAATACCATGTGATTTCACTCATATGTAGAAATCAAGAAACAAAGCAAATGAGCAAAGGGGGAAGAAAGGAGAGAGACCAATAAATTGACTCTTAATTATAGAGAACAACTGATGGTTAGTAGAGGGAAGAGGGGTGGGGAGATAGGTGAGATATGTGATGGGGATAAAGGAGCACCCTTGTCATGATGAGCAGTGGGTGATGTATGGAGTTGTTGAATCACTATATTGTACACTTGAAACTAATATAACACTGTAAGTTAACTAAATGGAATTAAAATTAAAAGCTAAAAAATAATAAAATAAAATTAAAAATAATAAAATAAAACAGAATTCTTTTGTTGGGAATTATTATAGTGAGGATGACTGAGGTTCACCTTAACATTTATTTCTCTTAATGCTAACTGCATGAAACTACTTTTCTTTTTATTAGATGTTATACTTATTCAGTTCTGTATTCCATCAATATGTCCTAGCCTTAAAATTAACAAGTCAGGAAATGACAGATGCTGGCGAGGATGTGGAGAAAGGGAAACCCTCCTACACTGTTGGTGGGAATGCAAGCTCGTGCAACCACTCTGGAAAACAGCATGGAGATTCCTCAAAAAGCTGAAAATAGAGCTACCCTATGACCCAGCAATTGCACTACTGGGTATTTACCCTAAAGATACAAACATAGTGATCTGAAGGAGCACGTGCACCCGAATGTTTATAGCAGCAATGTCCACAATAGCGAAACTATGGAAAGAACCTAGATGTCCATCAACAGATGAATGGATAAAGAAG